>WYDI02028076.1:0-80474 GCA_009867235.2 Psittacus erithacus | reverse complement strand
CTTGGGGGAAAAAGAGGGGAAAAAATCCGGACCACCCTAACCCGGAACCATGAAAATTGACTTCCTCGGTTATAACAGTAAAAAATTAACGAATATTGGGGGGGGGGGGGCAGGGATCCTACATGTGTTGGTACATACAAATGTAATATATGCATTTAAATGATGAATACACATAGTATGTGTGTACAATTGTCTTTAAAACCAAATAATATATACTGGTTACGCTCATATTATGCAAATTTATACAGCTATAGAGAGATAAAATGTCCTGCTGGATACTATCATCTTTGTTACAGAAGAGCTCAACCACTGTGCCCTCTGGACTATCCTGAGCAGATTCTTCTGGTGTTTCTCCTGTGATTTGGCTGAAGAAAGCAGCAGGGCATTGTGGAGAACTGTAATCCAGCTGATTTCTCAGTCAGGAGGGCTGAAAGACTGGAATATGAAGCAACAAAACAGTCACAAAAGTATCTATTGCAAAAATATGATCATGATGCCAATTAAATTCTTTTAGAAGGTTTTTATTCTTTAGGACCATGTAAAGACTGCTACCTAGGACAACTTCTGTGAGTGCTAGCTGCTGTGAACAGAGGGATGTAGAAGAAAAGAAATTCTTTTTTTACTATCCTTTGAGCAGTCTCTGAAGAATACATTTCAAAGTGAAGAACTTCCCAGAATATCTTGAACTCAGAGTATGAAACGTAAGCTTAAATTTCACTCCAAGCAGCGTGCTACAGATTGATCTGTTCTGTTATTCTGAAACTCACACATAAAGCTGGGCTGTACAATTTGCATGTAAACTACAATAGTACCCTCCCCTTTTTAAGCAGACAGGTTCTAGAGGAACCTAAAACTGATTATATAGTCTGTAGGTGTTAGCCTATTAATTCAGGCACCTGAAGTCAGATTGCATTAAACTTCCACAATACTTACTATTAGAAAATCTGCACAACTCCCATAACACCGGTGAACAGCTACTTTTCAAGAGAAGTCTGTGATGTGCCACTTTTTAGTTGGCTTTCCTTACACCCACTCTCTCCCATCAAATCCTAAACCATCAAAGCCACACCATACTTGAAACTAATCCTTCTCAGTTGTTTTAAAAATTAAAGCCACATGCTGCTCTTCCCAAGATGGCAAATAAAATACATTCAAGATCTGGATTTTCATCCAGGTCATGACAGCTGGAAATGCACAGAACTTCTTGAGTACTTATTTTTTGTTAGTGCCAGTACCCCTTTGAGCCAGAAACATTTTATTTTATTACCACTATGTTAAATCAGGCATTTGCATACTACAGGTGATAGTAGACACTATGCGAGTAAATTAGATTTGAACTGCTTTTGAGATTTGATTTAAAATGATTTTTATCCTCTTAGAATGGCTGCAATTATTAAAGATACCGAATTTAAAAGTAAGAGAAAAGGCTACTTCGATGGCACTTCTGAAGAGTGTAGAATTCCTATAGCAGGAAAAATGTGAATACATAGTTCTGCTTTTCATTAACTTCCTATTTCATAAAGTTCTGCTCCTGCAAAAGTCATATGACTTGCAAAATGCTGAACACATACCTGGATGAACCTACCCAAACACCTTGAGTGGAATCAGAGCAAGTGGGAGATTAATAAAACACTACACTCCCTGTTCAATGCGTTGTTGCAAGTTACGTATTCCCATTCTGATACTGCATGCGTGAACTGCCACTGTTTGATGAATCACTGAGGAAAATGGGATCTGACAAACAGCTCCTCTTTCAGCAGCTGTGTACTATGACAGCATCAATAGAATAACACATCATTGGTTCTAAAATGCCCCATTTTTACCATTTACATTGAATAAGACATGAAACTTTAAGAGAAGCGGCACTATGTTATCATTAAGGCTTGTTGACGCTATGGAGGGTGTTCTTTGAACTCTGTTCTGTCATCACTCTTAATCTGCAAGTAATCGCACTGCACACTAAATAGAGGGAAAGGCCTTCTGCACATTGACAACAGTGCCAGTGATGAAGTATTGCACCCTTTAAAATCTCATTACGGACTGGTTTCATTACCACACACAACTGGCTTGGATCCATGAGGGAACACACCTGCTCTCATCAGGGCCGCATGATGTCTCCTGTTAACAGTATTTCCATGCAAATAGGCTGACACAAAGATGAAAACTATCTTCATCTTTCTCCTGATTGGCTTTTCCACCTTCATTTTGAGAGGCGACGCATACACAATCTGTTGATTATTCCTAGAGCTTACTGATAAGGCTTTACAGAGGTTTCCCAGCTATGGACTTTTCTGTAGTCTTTGGCTTCCCTCTTCCATTATGCTGCATTTCCAATCCTCTCTAATGAACAAGTGTTTACTATTTTCTGCTGTAGATGAGTCCCTTATGCTAGGCAGCCTTCAGAAAGTACTGAATTCCAAGCTTAGAGTATTTAGAAGTATAGAGAACAATTATTTTTTCTATGGAGTTTTCAATTATTTAGCATTATGGATCCAAAATATCAAAAGAGGTACTGTTGTTTCCATACATCTTTAGCAGCCAGAATACCTGTTGAAAGCCCATTAATAATAGTAAATAAATTCAGCACACTGTTAACAGGTTTACTGACATTACATGCATCCCAGATCAAACCATGCTGGCCATACAGAGTAGCTACCATACCTACTGCTTAGGTAGTAGATGGATGGAGTGTAAGACACCCTGAATTTCCTGTTTCAGGGGAATCAAAATAAAATATTTTATTGTAACAAAGCCCCAGGTCTGAAGTGTTTATGCAAGCACTGGTTAGAAAGAACTTCACTTGATTGCAGCTTGACAAGAAGTAATACTTAGCCATAGGAGCAAAAATGTTACTTAAAAATAAATAAATAAATAAATCAATCATTTTTTGCTCTGAGAACCACAATTACACAGCAACCTTGGTCACAATTTGAGGGGATCATTACAAAATCATGTAAAAAGTGTCCTTCTACCTAAGAGCAAGTCAGATTTTGCTCTTTTACTAATCATACTCTCCCAGGACCTTGTTTTTATGATATGTATCACACACCATGTTAAAGGGATCTCAAACCTATGACATGCTATATATGACAAGCTACGTGCTTACTTTTCATCAGTAAGATACACCAAGGGTGCACATAAAAACACCTAGAAACGCAACTGCTTACAGCCTAGATACTCCATAACTAAAGTCCTTCAAGTAGTAAGTCCACAGCATAAGTGTTCTAAGTACAGATACAGCTTTCCACTTTGAATTCATATGCAAATCCATGTGCAAAATGGCTTAAAACTATCAAATTTCACCTTAAAAAGGCAACCTGCACATCATCACTTGCAAACTGGATTTATATTTCAGCTTATGTATTTATGTGTTTGCATGTATGTGTCAGCAAAAAAAACCCAAACCCTAGTTTAAAGCTGGTTTTCTGCATTGTATTTAACCATCTTTGGCAAAATCAAGAATAGCATAAATGTTAAGGTTTTTGAATTTCAAGTAATACTTTTTTTTTTTCATTAAATCATATGTTGCCCTTTTTGTACTGCTCAAGTACATGAAAGAATACATTAGTCATTTAGTTAAAGGGGCTTATTCTGGTTGTTTTCAGTCTACCAGGCATCAAGGTAAACCAAATAAAATGTTCTAAGCAAGAGTATCTGTTTAGCTTAAACTACTTTTAAAACTGCTCTAAGTTAAGTCAGTAAAACTTTTCTATATACATAAGGCCTTATAAGGTTTATGCTCATTCTTTAGTTGAATTAATTGAGACTGTTTAGAAACAGAAATATTTCCTTTTTTTTTTTAATTAAATTAAAGGGGAAAGCTGAATTTCATCATCCTTATTGAAACTCCTGCAGATTTCCTAGGAATTTCACCTGCGTTTCCACCCAGCCAGCTACACTAAGCATCCATCAAGAAAGCTACTTTGCATATTAAACCACTGTAACATTCCCTTTGACTAGATTGAGGTGAAACTGAGTCCAGACACAAAAACCAATATTGCACCTCCTCCCTCCAGCTCCAATCCTTCAGAAGTGAAATGGTAAAATTTTAGCAATTCTCAGTGGCTTATGAAGTGTCTCCACTTTAACCAGCTCAGCCCTTGGATATGATGACGCATTTTACTGGACTCTAATCCAGCCTGGCTTGCAGTGAAACAGCGTAGAAAGAGGTATTGCTAAACACACAAATACATGGCATCTGTTTCCAACATCTGTTCTCTTAACAATACTCTTGGCTTGTCCATAAACTCTTCTGAAACCTTGCCATTGAAGTTCACATGACCTTTAAACTGTGAACAACTTTTGAACAAGTTAAATTTTCACACAGGAAACATTCCTCTTCCTTAATTAGTTCTTAACCAAGGTAGGTAACACTGATATTACAGCCAGAATCTCCCTTTCATTCCAGGCAGTGATTTGGAACACTGTGAGTGCAGAGAGGTTATAGAAATGCCATCCTACTTTATCAGTCCTCATTAGAAGGGTCATTTTTAAAGAATACTTCTGCTAAGGCATTTAAACAACAATAATCAATAAATAATATTAAAAAATAATACAGCAGAGAGTTTTGTGGGAATTTTATCTAACTACAGTCAATTTAAGATGATTTTGTTGGGTTTGGTTTGTGAACTTTTTTAAAAAAGATTGTTAAAAAAAGTATTCTCCCCACTAAACAGATAAAAATCAGCCTATAAAACTATCAGAATATAAGCTGATGCAGTAAAGTTGGACAAACATTCATATTAATGTTATGTGTGTTTGTTTTGGGTTTGAGTTCTTTTGAGATAATTCTTCAGATACGTGACAAGTCATTTCATTTGGTTTTATCAGAAATGTGCACATGTAAGTATGTGACTCAAAAGAAAAGAGAAAAAAAGACTAGGTAAGGTAGGGCCTTTTTCAAGGGGTTGGTACTTGTCACTCAACAGAATCAGAATAAAAACACATAAACTTCCCAAGTAATCAACCCTGGGAGGTTCCCCAAGTCTCCAGATTCTCCAGTCTTCCCCCTTGCTGCTACTCACACCTTGGCTCCTGTGCAGCAGGAAAGACAAGTTAGTATCCATCCTAACTAAAAATCAGCCCAGTATAGAACTTGTTTTTAACAACACTGAAACACAAAGCCCTACGAGGAAGAAAATGCTTCATGGGTTTTTTGCCTTGACCTTCACGTAGATTTCTATTACATGAAGAAGCCGTTTTAAACATACAAAGTAAGAGTACTGACAAACTATGTGCAAAACCTTCCATAGGCACAGGGATATTTGTTTATGCGGTGACACCTTCTCAGACCTGCTGGACATGTCATGGGATTTGTCAGAGCAAATACTTGGCTTTTTTGACAGAGAATCATGTTGTGCTGTGTGTAACTACAAGGTACACAGCCTCATAGAACATTACAGACCAAGCATGAATCAGAACAGAGTCAACGTACCTGCCCAGATTAACAAAAGCCATCAGTCTGACCCTGTCATTTACCTGCTTACGTAACTGAGTTTCTGTAGCCACTTGCTATAATGACACAAGCATTCGGTGCCTACAAAAGTATTCTAAACTCAACCTAGTGGTAAGAAATAGGCCATATTCAGTCCTTTTCTGCTGATGAACAATTATGAAATGGCAGTTTCACAGATACATTCTTGTTCCTTCCCTAGCCCCTTTAGTGGGACTTACACAGTCCCTATGCAGTGCATTACAGAGCACATTTCCTTTCCGCATTCCCTTTCTTTCCATATGACAGGTATGAGGAAAACAATACTCCTCAGCCAACTGCATTTAAAACTAGACACTTTGAACACCTCAAAGGCCTTAGCACCCAACTTCCATTTTGAAACGATGATTTTCCCTATTTCCCCAAAGCCGCTTTAAAAATCCCACCTCCAGAATGAGTGTGTGTCAATTCTAATTAATTTTTTGGCAGCAGGTGAAGCAGGTTTAGGCATAGGTTTATGAAATGCAACTCTCTTTCCAAGAGAAGTAAAACAGACAGTCTCATTCACACTCTTGCCCTTTGCAAGTCACACAGTCTTCAATCATTTATATATCCTGCACTCGCCACTTTTGTGAAATATAAACAGATGGATTCTAAATGATTTTTCACAGAAATGGAACTTACATTTTCAGCGCTGACTACCTGCAATACATCCTTTAGAATGCTGCTCCTGAGAGCTTAAAAAGAACTTGATGAATCCACCGCTTCATTTCTGCCAACCAAAGGCTTTTTTCCTATTCAAATCCTCCCTTAAAATCAACTTCTTTCATTAGTTCTACATTAGGCCCTCTCAAGTGATATCTAGACAGTCCCTCTTCTCTGTAATGTGTTTTAAAAATTATATAAATATAAACACTGTAAAATAATACCATATATTGTATTATATGCTACATAATACAGTATTTTTTGCAGAATATTTTATGAGGTTTTTTATGTTATGTTAAGCAGTATTTATATTTACGATGCTAACTAAATGTTTAACAGCACCTGCAATATCAAAAATGAATGTGGAAGTTTTGAATGGAATAATTATTATAAGATCTGTGGCACAGGGCATGGAACTAGATGATCTTAAGGTCCTTTCCAACCCTAACCATTCTATGATTTCATGATTCAAAAGTAAAAGGGAATACAGCAATACTGGGGACTAGACAGCACATTCTGATTAGTGTTCTGTGATGGAATGATACACAGGAGGTTATGATTCTTGTAGGTATTATAGACCTGTAGGTATTACATAAAGAAAAGCCTAAGAATAACATTAAAAGGTAGCTTTATTATGTATCAACACAAACAACTTTATTGCAGAGTACATCCCTAAAACTCCTGCCAAGAGCAGTCTCAAAAAAAACGCTGACATAATTATTCTGTATTATTTCACTTGACATCAGTGCATCTTATTTTGGCATCTAAGCAATTACATCTATAAATTCCTCTTTACCAGGATCTGACTTCATCACCAATGGATAAGCTAAGACTTCAGTGTTGGCAGTTGCAAGAATACTCTCCCATTTACCAATTGGCTGGATAATGACAGGGTGACCAGCACTTTCACAATGCAGTCATTATAGCAATAGCAACTACTAAGTAGTGATTAATACCAAAAGTATTGGAGAGCAGAAAGAAATTCAAAGAGGTGAATGAAAACAAAAAGACAAGTGAGAAGGAGAAAAGAAAGGGCTTTTTTAACCAAGCACCTACAGTAATACCTACTGCCATTCTGTAGCATTTAAAAGGCTTAACAGGGAAGTTGATGAATTCATGACATTTAGAGGACACAACAAAAGGTAAGCTGTGAATAAGCAGCAGGTGGAAAACACTGATGAATCAGCACTAAACCTTTAAATAGATATATAAATGATTTGTAACAGATTTCAGAAGGTCATTCTTCCCTCCCCCAATGTATAGTTCATCCATAACATACTAATTATTACTTTATCTTCTATTAACCTATTGAATGTGTAAGTCATATTCAGCAACACAGCATTTGTTTGTGTGTCCACCCCTCAGGGCAAACTGGGCACCTTTTTTGCTAAAGAGAACGCCTCTCTGAGTCTCTCGTTGCACGTTCCTGCTTAAAGCCAGGGTTTTATCAAGACCCGAGTTAAACATAATGCCAAACGCAGGTCTCACCTCAGTCCTAGTTGAGCTTCTCTGTGCTGCACCCTCCAGTTTCTCAGCCCTGCATTCTCCCCTCTCTTGGACCAATACAAGCACTTCTGTGACCTGCTTAGAACCTGCCTAGGAAGTAATCCTGTTTAAAAGTAATCTGGCTAAACTCTATACTTTGGCTACACACATACATGCACTCACCCACGAAAGAGGATATGTTAACTGAGATTAGTTCCTCAGTCTGAGGGAACTTTCTGTCCTTAAAGATTTTCTGACTTTAGAGGGAATCAGTGTAGGTCTAGAGAGACACGACAGGGAAAGATAAGGAGACAAGATGAGACAACTTTGGCTGTTTATGCTGGTTTATAGATTTTGGGAAATAAGTCTTAAATCTCTGTGTACACTAAAATGGTTTGGAAGATATGAAGTGTCACATACCAATAAGAGTTTCAAAATAAGCACACTTAGACCAGTACAGTCCATCCCAGCGTCTGCAAGATTTTAATTTCCACCTTCCTCTTAACTTCCACATATCCTTCCTTGTTATCCTTACTTGTTATTATAATCTTGATCAATATGTTGAGATTTTTGAGGCAAATTCCAGCAGTGGCTCCATTTGGTACAAGGATGCAGAATCATGAAGTAAGAGATAAATAACAGTTACACAACATTAGTGCTGAACCAGTAACAACTCATTAAACTGATACCATCTGCCTCCCCCTAAACAGCTTAGATCTCCCATTTCATACTCCAGCTACAGATCCAGTAATAACAAATGCAAAACCATAGCCTTAAGGCATCACAACTACAAACACTTGGGAATAATACACTTAGTCTATCATCCTAATACACTTAGTCTATCATCCTTCTGGAAAATACTCCAAAAGGGCTGGGAGAATTTTCCTCATAAAGTGGAAAACATCCTTCCTTAACACATTCTGCAGCATGGAACTTCTTAGTACAGCCTGATATCAAAATTACAGTGAGAGAAGGAAGAACAGATTGTGCATGGTAAACAAAAAATGCATGGTAGAGAGTTATTCCAAATGCCTGGATGGGTTCAATGAAAGTGGCTACAGGTTCCACAAATCACAGTGTTATCTTATTAGGGACTCTACTGAGACCATAGAATACATACTCCATGCCCAGCTCCTCAAAGCGTTTTAAAACATGGAACTCAAAATCAAGGCATCAGCATTTATTTCTTGATAAAGTAGTAACTGCTAACAAAATTAATAAAGATCAGATTAGCATAAACAATGATCTTCAAAATATAGTACAGTTTCAGCAGATTGAAAAAAATCATATTGCTCTACCAGCTCCTTATAGGTAAGCTGCATACAGGACTGACAGGATGGTTACAGAGCAAGAGGGGGATGCATGCGTAAGAAAGGGTGGAAAATGCTGCCTAGCAGTAAGGAGCAAAGTGAGAAACAGCACCACAAGCACAGAGGTGAGAGGAAAAGGAGGGAGAGCAGGTGATCCAGGCTTTGAAGAAGAGATTTTCCTGCAGTCCAATGGAAGGATCATGGCAAAGCTGGTGGCTATGCCCTAAAGGAACCGCAGCCAGTGCAGAGCCCACGAAGGAGCAGGTTTATCCTTGAAGGACTGCAGCCCATGGCAGGGACCCACAAGCACATTGGAGCAGAGGAAAAGCAGGAGGAGAATACAGCAACAACAAGGATCTCTTATGGACTGACTACAACACCCCATCCCCTATATCCGCAAAAAGGTTTGGGTCAAAGGGATCTTTAAAAGTCATCTAGTCCAACCCCTGCACTGCAGAGTAGGGAAGGTAGAGGAGTTATGAATGGAACAAGATTGAACCTAGAAAGGAAGGTGTGTGTGTGGGTATTATTTTGATACTTTGTCTTTTTCTCACTACCTAAATCTGTTTTAATTGGCATAAGTTAAATTAATTTTCCCTAAGTCGGGTCTGGTTTGCCCACGATGGTAACTGGGAAGCAAGCATCCTGTCTTTGTCAGTCCATGAGCTTTTCCATCTATTTATCCCCTGGAGGAGACTGAGGAGAGGAACTGAGAAAGGATTTGGAGAGCATCTGGCTTTTTAGTCAAGGTTAACCCAATAAAGTGTTTTTGAAAGATGTCTAAATAACCAATGACAACATATAACAGCTTTATGCATTCTGTGACAATAAAACACAGATGAAGAACAATTAAGAACAAAATAAGACAAATTCACTAAGTCACTACCTTTACGGAATCTGTTCTGGAACAACTGAATGAATACAAGAAACTGATTTACAACTACAAAAGTACAGCTATCACGCCTCAAACTTATGCTATTTTGACTTCTCCTAGCAGTATATTAATAAGTACAGCACACTATTGAGTATATCTTCCTTGGACAGGTCAGACATACTCGTTTAACATTTGTACTTCTATGTAATCTAATTGATCTTCCATTAACTATTTTCCAGCATATGCCAAAGCTACCATAATTCGACCAGTTACTACAGGTGCCATATTTCCCAAAATATTTTTTTACAGTAACATTTTATTCTTTAACTTCCTACCCACCTAAAAAAATGCAGTTTAGTCCCCACAAACCAGCATCCACTCAAAGACTATTCCCTTTGAAAGGAAAAATTGCCACCAGATATTCGTGCCAGTATCTTAGCAAAGACTAAAACCACTGTTTTATGAAAGTTTATTAAAACACACAGACTCACATTATACCAATGTCAAACAACTTTTGAATTAAAAACATCATTTTCTTGAATTTATTTCACTGTCTTAAAATTAAATTCTCCTTACACTGACAAATAAGCAGTGTCTTAATGCTGTCTGAGGGTGGTATGCATTCTGAATTCAACAATGGCATCTCTTTAAGTGCTTTACTGATGGGTTTCACCTCAGTTAAGAGGATAATGGTGAAATTACACCAGAGTCTGAAGAACCTGCTTATCTCCCAGATTGTGAAGTTGAACTTCAACAGTCAATGAGGCATACAGCATGAACAAGTTTACCGTATGAACAAGCCAGCAAGTGCTCTAAGTTTCATGAAGAGTTGAATGTCAGACCCAAAAGGCATAACAGATATGATTTTTAAAACCATCTGCTCTGTCTTTCATGGTGTGCCACACATTAGTATTGTCTCTATTCTTACTAAGTCCCTGTACTTCAGTTGCCTATTAATAAAACTGAGCACAACCAGAAAGTACAATAGCAAAGTAACTTCAGATGACAGAAAAATAAAGAGACATTATAAAATAAGCTTATGCAAATATCCCACTCAACAGGAGATATAAAACAGAAATCATGAGGGTAAATATAATGTATTCACTCCCATGATTATAATAATATTACTACTCTGTGAATGAACAATGCTTGGCAAAATTATAGCTTTATGTTATGTCACATATAACTTCAGAACTTGCTTTTTGTCTTTACATTTCATTTCCATCTATTATTTTGACCTCCCCCAAAACCAAGAAGCATAAGCCCAAGGTTTACTTCATCAAATTTCTTTTCATTATATGGGACTAGTGAAATAATGGAATAAGGCAAAAATGTAATCAAGATTTTAAGCCTTCTATAATAAAGAATGAATACCTGACAACTCCTTCAATGACTATAAAGCCATCTGTGCCTCAAAACTACAGATAAATATTTTATTTCCCTAAAATACAAAAGCTCAAGTAAACTTTGCGAGTATTCCATTCATGAGATTACTCACTTGATGAATGTTAAATAATGAACAGAATTCTGCTTGCAGTCTGTCACAAGGACCTTCACAAGTAGTGCTTTTGGCAAATGTAATGCTGAAGATGATAAATGGAAATGTCACTCTGGATTTTGCCAAAATGACATAAAGACTTCCACAGTTTCTTGCTGTGACATGACAAGCATTTCAGTCACCACAACTGAGATCAGAGGTCCCGTGCCCACAAACAGAAGTCATATTTATTGGTCTCTTTAAACCATAAGGTTTAGTCCAGCTTAAAAAACAAAAAATCTCCCAAACAAACAAAAAACAAGCCCCACCCCAAACCAAAGCCGGTGTGTGAACGTTGATCTTTTATCTGTTGTTTACTTGGTAACCTCATTTGCTTAAATAAACATTCTTCTAATAAGCACATGTTTGTTTCAGGACAGCTATCATTGAATCAGTTTCTCTCCATGATATCTTTTGACATCAGCCCCAATTTCTGTCTCATACCTTCACATGGGATGGATACATATCAGTATCTGGTTTAAAAAAAGCTCATATATTGACAGTAATATCAAATATAACTTAGAAATAGCCTATGTTGCAAAACAAAGCTGCTTAATTACAGATTGTCCTGCTGTCATTGAGATGACTAGAAAAACTCATTAGCTGAACTATGAGTTTCAGTCAGGTCCAAACCAGAGTACACAGACTAGAAGAATGATTTAGAACATCCATCTATTCCTTAGCTTTCTGATTTGTTACCAGATTAAACCAGTAAAGGGATATCACAGCAGCACAGTACTTGTAGCAAAGTAATCCATATTACCTGAGAAACAAATTTAGAACTGAAAGAATCAGGAGCAGAAGGATGTTTACTGTTTTGCCTCTTAATATTGCCAAGACAATTAGCAAATTCACTCTCAAGTTCACTGTTAAAAATTCTGAGAAATTCTTCATATCCAAAATCATTCTGATAAACACTGAATTATAGCCCCTTCATCATTTCACTTGAATGTCTTCTACTTATCATCACAACTTCAACACATTCCTAGCCAAAATGTGTATTGTAGCCCAACATTACAGAAGATATGTTTCCCATAATCTCCAATAAATTAAAATTAGAGTTACTGTGAAGAGAACAGTATATACCCTTCCTAATAAATTATTGTACAGATCTGTACCAGGAAAAAAAATAAATATCAAGACTGGTATAAATAAAATATAAATGGAAATCTTTGTGCGTTAGCACCAGAACAATGGCCTACATTAATAGTGAAGGATGTTATTATTCTCAGGACATGGCTCGGAGGAATAAGGTTGAGAAATGTGATGTTTATCGTAAGACCAAAGATTTGTCCAAAGACCAGGCTGTTGTTGCTTGTCAGGAGGAACTGGTATCACTTGTCTTGTGTGTCATGCACAAGTCATCATAATCAGACTCCATAAACACAAACATCTTGGCTCATTTGAATATGTAGCTTTGAAGCGTAAGCGCATACAAACAAGTTGCTTAAACATTTGGTAAATAAATACCACCTTCCCGTCCCATAAGATCTTGCACTGAGTTTAACTATACTATTTTTCCTACGTTGTCTTAGTATGTACTTTACAAGTACATTTGAAGCCACGTGTGAAAGTGAATGGATCTCCACAATACCCCAAATCTGACCCATAAAGGTAAGTCACTCTGGTAATTAAGCGGCATGTAGAGAGAAAACTAGATTAAATGTCTATCTTGTTTTAGTTGGTTTAAACTCAAACCAATCACTTAGTAAATGACAACAGAATATTGAAAAATCCTAATTCAGCCTGACACAGCATTGACCCTGTTTCCATACTCATTTCTTGAGAGAAAGGCTGATCTTCACATACTTTATCTTCTACTAGCCATGAGTTCTCTTTTTCAGTTAGGCAACTATCTCTGAAAATGTCCACCTTCAGATAGGCCTGTAGACTTACAGACTTAAATGAGCTATAGAGAGAATAAGATCATTGCAGTCTTTCTTTTCAATACCTTATTACAAAACTTTTAGGCCTATATACAATGAAGTAATAGAAGGCATATATAGTAAGGCAAAGCTTGCTACAAAACCTAAACTGTGACTATGAGAGGGCTAGGTTTTACTTAGATCAAATGAAAGTTTAAAACATTTGCATGAATTCTGTATTTCAGAGTCATGTTTTCTGTGATTAAGTGCTAACATCTAAAATGGGATCTGCCTACAGGGAATAAAACTAAGTGAATGGTTAAAAACCACTTCCTGTACCCTTCCCCAAGTCATCCCAGCTTAGAAGTTTTTAAATGTTCAGTTTCTCAGAACCAAGGCCAAGAAAATGGTTAACTCTATATACTTCTATATAGAAGTTAACTCTATATATTAGCATACCTTCCAAGCCCCAAACTACTGTGAGACCAGACCTCTCATTTGAATAAACATCATGTATTCAAATCCTATGGCATGATATTAGTAATGTTAAGAAGAAAAGAGAACCTCATCTTAACTTTACCAACAACCAGCTGACACTAAGAGAAACCAAAAATAACAGTAAAAAACATGACAGAAATTCACACAAATAGGCTTCCAACTACTGCTGGCAGTGAAGCTCTTGCTCTCAATACAACAGCCAGCATTATTGATTTTCACTATTCCTGGATGCACAAGTCCATCATATCTGACAAGCACATTACAGGGTGGCCAGCCTGAAATACGAGTCTAACAAGAACAGTAAAAAAGATACAGCATCCAAAAGAAAATTACCTGTTGCTAACCAGCAAGTTCACTATATTACAGTGAACTCCTCAGCCTTTCTGAAGCCACCACAATCATGGCAAACACCTTCTAATCCTTTTTGAATAGTTGGGTCGTCTTTCTCTCTCTTTGTTCTGTTGTTTTTTGTTTTTGTTTTTGTTTTTAATTTATTTACAGAATGCACCCTGGCAGCATCTGTTGCATTTTTTTGGAGGCAGAATCTACCAACTACAATGAGGAGACCGAACTTGGGAGTACTGTGTGCAGTCCTGGTGCACCCAAAATAAGAAGGACATGGAGTTGTTGGAGCAAATCCAGAGGAGGCCACGAAGATGATCAGGGGGCTGGAGTACCTCCTGCATGAAGATGCGCTGAGAAAGTTGGGGCTGTCCAGCCTGGAGAAGAAAAGGCTGCATGGAGACCTCAGAGCAGCTTCCAGTGTCTGAAGGACATCTACAAGGATACTGGAGAGGGACTCTTCATCAGGGATTGTAGTGATAGGACAAGGGGTAATGGGTTCAAACTTAAACAGGCGAGAATTAGGTCGGATATAAGGAAGAAGTTCTTTATTATGAGGTCGGTGAGGCACTGGAACAGGCTGCACAAGGAAGTTGTGAATGCTCCTTCCCTGGCAGTGTTCAAGGCCAGACTGGACGGAGTCTTGGGTGACATGGTCCAGTAGAAGATGTCCCCACCATGGCAGAGGAGCTGGAACTAGGTGATCTTTAAGGTCCTTTCTAACCCAAACCATTCTATGATTCGTTATGATTCTATATTCTTACTGATAACAGGTTAAGCACAATAAGTAAGAGTGAGTTAATGAGGCAACCAAACTCATAAGTAGAGATATTTTATGCATACAGGATTTATTCTGGTGTAATATACTCTCTGCATTTTATTTCATACTCTTTCTTCTCTATTCAGTCTACTGAATGAGATGGGAACATGAAGCTGTAAGATTCTTGCAGACATCTTTCCTGGATTCCAGACCTCAGTCATCTCCAGATACAGAACAGAAAACTGAGCTCTCAGGCACAAGCTTATAGAAATCACCTTGGTGTTTTTCCCCAGGAAAACTGTATACAGCCCATATAGGTGTACATTAACTGTACTCACATTGTAACTCAAAAAAGCAGTTAATATTTAGTGTCCATGTGATGCCCAGAAAAGTTAATGTCTTCATCTTACAGATTGGTTACTGAAGCACAGAAAGGCTCCAGAAGACTTACTCAAGGTCAGTGGGATAGGTGACAGTGCAGGGAACTGAAACTATGTACATTTAGTAACTAGTATCTAGCCAAACTGCGACAAAACAGACCTTCGGGAAGAGCTGATTTACACTCTGATCTTCTCAAAGCACACAACCGCACTGGATAGCAGAAAAAATAAAAATGCAAAAACCCATAACATGTTCACTTCTTTTTAATTAAAATAAATGAAGCAATTGTTCCTCTTTTGACTAAGTCCCTCTAGAAAATATCTTCTAATAGCTTAGATCAAGCTTATAAACATTATTTTCAAACAAACCACAAAGAAGAGGTATAAAAATATCTGCAGAGTAAACATATACAGCCACATTGCTGTAATAAGGTGGTTGTGCTATTAGCTACCTTGTTAAAATGTTAATGAGTAGCTTGCCACAGGTTTGCTGAATTGCAATTTATTTCTGAGCAGATCAGCATTTTACAGTCCCTACCCCCGACCCTGTTTTAGAGTACTTTGTTCAATAGTTGAAAGTCGTTGAAACTCCTTTAATGAATACTGCTTCTTTCAAGTGGAATACTACAATGAAACATGCTTAGCAAGGGTATATTTTAAAATCTCATACTAGAATCAAAATAAACATTTTTTTAGACTTGGCGTTAAAATTAAGATGTTGAGGATTAATTTATGCACAATGTCACATAGAAAAATATCAAAAGTAGCCATCCTAAATGCCCAATTAGTTTTGAGATTTCAACCATTAACCTTTTGGTAGAATTCTCTCTATAACAGCAGTTGGGGCTACATCTGATTTTGCAATCAAGTGCTATTAAAAAGATGTTGTGATGCCTCTACTCCTACCCTCCAACAACATTTAAGAATAGTGAGTTCCAGATGCGGCCTTGAATGTTATTGAGGTACACAGTAAGAGGTGCATCAGAATAACAGAATTATGATAATACAATTCAATTATACTGAGGAAATAAAATAAGAATAATACTGAAATACAATTACCTGGCAGCTGTAACTGGGAGCTACTGTGACTTGGTATCATATGCTCCTAAATCATAATTCGAAACAGAAAAAAATAAAATCGTGGTAAAATGACCAAGATTTCTCACAGTATTTTATTTGCAGGTAATTTCTTTTCTTAAAGGTCTATTCCTGTTGTTGTTTATTGCTACTGTAGTGTTTCACAGTGTTACGCACCCTTGGATGATCCTTGAATAAATTCCCCTCATATTAGATCTGTACATCTGCTCAGTCTGAGAACACATGGGAAGAGCCAAAAGCATCTTTCTAAAGAGAAAGACTTCTAAAATGCAGTATGTGTATATTAATAAAAACACACCTCAACTTTTTTGGCAATTATGCACAGAAAAATGAAAACGCACTAGTTTTCATGGAGTCCGTTCAAACAAGTCTACAGGGTTTAATTCTTCTCTAAAAAGAAAACAAGAATCTTCACCATAAATTACTTCCCATCACCCACAAGGTCTTTTAAGCTACCTCTTTCTTACACACATGAGTATACATACATATGCACAGGTTTACCTACAGAAAGAAGGTGTTAACATTTTTTTTTCTTTTCTATATTGTCATCTTCTAAATTTCCTTTTGTTCTCAATGCAAATGGTCATTGGTTCATCTTCCCTTGCCCAGGACAGTTATGTCACATCACTTGACTAATATGCATGAATTTGCCACTAAAAGACATTTTAACTGAGAGCTGTCACATCCATCATCTCCACTCGGGCTGGTTAAAATTTTTATCTGCCTTCTTGAATTAATTTCAGCTTGCCTGAGCCCAGCAGGGGACTTCAGAGTGGTTTAGTTAAATTCTTCATTTTGAAAAAGCATTTAGAGTCCTTCTATTTAGATTTTTCTTGCGCATCTAATTTTTGTTTCACATTACTGAAACAATGCGGTAATTATACATCCAGTGAAGGGGGGAGGAAAAAAAGAAGCAGACAGACAAGAGAGAGAAAAGAAATTATCCAATTTTGACGTTTTCCTGGGAAAGCGTTTCCCCCTCGCTTTCCTGCTTTTTATGTGGTTCCCTGTTATTTCGCAAATTATCTGTAACCATACTTAGATGTGATTAAGCTAAGAAGAAAATATGTAGAACGTAAAGAAAAATGAGAAAAGAGAACACTAGTTGACAGCCAAAACAATAAGAAAAGGGAAAAGAAACTAGAAATGAAAGATTCTGTCACCCAAATATTTTATACAGATCATGTCTGTGACAAAGCTGAATGCAACGAAGCCAAAAATATTTTCTTCCTAAAGCACACCTTCAACAATTTGCTTTTTAGGCAGCAAGCACATATACTATTGCTGGCTGAGGAAGTTCAAGCTGTGAATTGGATGGGAGTGATTCTAGAGACTGAGTAATGGTAGTAAAGGACCTAAATCTATTGAAAGATGTACAAAGCAACAGAGACCTGTGGGAATATATACTCCACATTCAGTGCTAGATTCTTGATAAATACATTGTCTTATGCTAGAGATCATGAATACATCTCTGTATACTCTGAGCATGTTAATAAATGCTACAAAAGCTCACAGAAAAAATAATCCACAGAGATATTATAGCTAATCTATAATAAATACTACTATCTGCACAAAAATGTTTGTAAGATATGTAAAATTCACAGGGCTTCCAAATGCTTCACTTGCATGCTTGGTTACGTTACGCTCTTATGTTCTTGAGATAACAAGCCCACAGATACACTGTATGTGAACAAGCAAAATCCATTAGAAAAAAAAAGTGAATATTTAAAGACGCTTTCAAAATCAAATTGATAAACAACGTTTCAGTGTCACAGAGAGAAAATGAAGTTAATGTAATTTACAAAGCTTGAAGGAAAAAAACATAAGGAAAATTAAAGAATTAGTCAGGTCCTATAGAAGAGTGCAAAGGGAGTGTGTTCACTGCTTAACTGCTATAAGAACTGCATTTGAATCTGTAACTGCAATATCTGTTGGAATTGTGCGCAGAAGAACAGAGAGGACAGGGTTAGAGTGACGGTTCTCCCACTCTGAAGTTTACTGAAGCTTAAACTCTGTTCAGACTAATGGAGACTGATGGGTATCTTCATAGAAAAACTATCTGCACCAGCTCTCACAGCCTGTGCAGCACTGGTAAGGGTACTACAGAGGACAAACACATGGGCCTCTGTGGCATAGAGTGCAAGTTTACAGAAGTTGTAAAGGTGGCAAAAGCTAGCTCTGGAAATATTAAACCTGATGAGATTTAAAATGCTGCATGAACTCCCAATGGGAAGTAATTGGTTTTGTATATAGTGGTTTCACTGGGAAGGGGTCACAATGTGGATAAACTCTCATTATTCCCATTGAATTAAAGAGTTCTATACCCATGCCTTTGAGTTGAGTTATTGCTTTGCTACTCCTTAGGTATACCATCAATCTGATCAAAATAGGTATTAAAGAAAAAAATCTACTGAAAGACAATGGTATTAGAGTAAATCAGCATGAGGAACCAAAACTAATTGTGGTAAAGATAGACTGAAAACAAAATCTAAGTGTGTTTATGCTCAAGGAGACAGGCAAATAAAAAAAAACCAAAATCTAAATATTTTTAAGCTTAGAGGTCTTAAAACTTAGCAGTGTAACCACCTGGCAACTTTACAGCCATTATTGTAAATTCTTATTTAAATGGCAGGAAAATCATTGCTGACATGGAATTAGTCATGCAAGGGCCTGCAGATGTACTACCTTCTGCGCAAGCACTGAAACCCTGTCTGCAAAGTCTGAAAGTGTTCATTTGTTCAGGCTGCTTGGGGTACAGAAAGACAACAGCTCTAAGACTTTGTTGGGCATCACAAATAAGAGGCGGAGCTTTCTCAGAATTCCTTATACATATTCAATTGCAAATGCTACTCCACTCACTACAGGACTGACTACATTTTTTTCTACCATAGCTGAATGTGCAAAACAGACCACAAGAATGCGTCCTGTTCTTTCTTTTTGTGTTCCTTTTTGTCAGATAACAGCTGTATGAGGCAAAGGACTATAGGTGAAACAAAATGGAAGAAGCATATTAGAAGCACCAGCTGATTCTCAGTCAGAAAAAGCACAGGAGCTTCTTTGATGCAATAATGAATTCTATAAAATAAATCCACTTTAATGTGCTAAAGTAATTACTGAAATTACATTATATAGCATGAAAATTTTACTTTATGAAAAGATTTTACAGGAATATTTGAAGTAGCAATATGAATTTATTAACAGCACCTCGTTCTGGAAATCGCATTTAAGACGCTTCTCCATGCAAAAGAAGCAAACATTGCCATCTCAAAGGAACACAAAACTTTCAGTCATCTTAAATTTCTGTTGGTTCTCAGCAAGATACAAAGGGAGCACTAAAAAATTAAGGGGATGGGGGAGAAGGAGTGATCAGTATAAAGCTGATTGTATTTGGTAGAAAATTCCACTGACAAGGCACATATGATTTATAGTAGCTCTAAGTTCAAGGAATTTGTCAACATTCATTTCACCTATTCTCCTGTAATTCCATTTATTCAAGGGTCCTTTGAGTAAAAGCAACACTGCAAAAGTATCCTCAGAACCTAAAACCCACTTTCAAAGGCAGCAATCACACAGCGCCCATGTTCTCAAAGCTATTTAGGTGTCCAACTCCCTCTCAGGGACTACACATAAAAGACACATGTTTTAGCAATTTAAGTCTCGTTGGCATTAACAAAGCCCATATATGCATAGGAAATGCATCATCTGGGAACCAAAATTACTCAGGCATTTTCTAAATGGAAAAGATTACTTGACATATACACTGTACAAGGCTATACATTAGCTAATACAGCTAATATCTAGTTATTAAAGAGTCTTATTCCACAGCACTTAGTTAATTAACTGTAGAACACAGATTATGTTCTTATCTCTTGTAGATAACTGTTCCCACTTCAATAAAGCTATATCATGAGTAACAGTAAGCAAATTAGACATTATCCATATACAGTGCTTTCAGGAAGAGCATGATTTTCAAAGCAAGACAAAAATAAATGCGTGAAAGAAGCACCACAAAGCAAAAAAATTAAGAAGCATTTGGTGAACAAGGTAAATGTGAATCCTACTCATAGTAGTGAAAAAAATCAAGAGGACCTTCCTCCAACACTTGCAAACAGATGGCAGCAAGACCCAGCACACTATATAGATTAGATTTGTTAGCAGATAACACACTAGACTGTCATCCTTACTCATGCTGAATAGCACTTTTATCAGCTCTTATTCTAAGTAAGGCTGTGTTCAAGGAAAGCACAGATTCTCCCATCATCCACAAAGTACACCATCTTTTATCATCGGAGATCAAAGCTGAGAATTGAAATAAGTAGAAAAATCAGATGCCTTTCCTCAGAGAGTTTATTTACTCATCTGCTTTATTCATCCACAATCTGCTGTCCACATCTATTACAACCCCCAGTTTTATAGTACACTGGTAGACTCCACCAGTGCTTCCTTTTGCCTCCACAGCATCGCTGTGCCTTCGCTTCTCCAAGGAGCCTAATGAAAAGCGCCTGACGGTGACTTCCCTCCCCCTTCGCCTTCCTTCTCCATCAGCTATTTGGATTCAAACATGCACAGCTCATGCATAAGCAAAGAGGTGCAAGGGACAGGGTCTGCCAAACCCCAAGCAAGCACAAGGTACACGTGTAGCTTGCTGATTGTGGCATGCTACTGATAGAAGGCGACAAGGCCAGACAATAGGTAGGGTCAGTAGGTGGCTCTTTGATTTCCCTGGCTCTCTACAGAAAAGCAGTATGGGAGTTTGCCTATGGGGGACAAACGTTGCCTTTCCACACAGAACATTAAAGCACAGGGGCTAGAAAAGCAATATGCATCTGGAGCATGGATTCTATTTCTTATCAGGAAAATTGCTAATGCAAATAAGGACATATCCACCCACAAGCCTTGTCACCTGCTCGGGAAGAGATGATTAACTGAGAAAACTTTGTAATAAAACAAATAGCTAGGCATGGTTTATGAGTTCTCTATATAAGAGATCTTCCAGTAATAAAATGTATAAATGGGCTCTTTTCCATCAGAAAGATGATTTCAACTACAGTCTTGCCTCATTATTATATGCTGTTATTTCTTTTTACTTTCCTTTTTCATTTTTATATTTTCTTTTTTTTCGCTTTTTTCTCATCCTACTAGACTTAAGTTAGGACATTTCAAACACCTTAACAAACACTCAAGGTTCTGCTATCTCAGAAATCTTGGTTATGTTTAGATGCTGTTGGTCAGTAAGCCAGCATTATCTCTCCATCTCAAAGCATATGCCCACTTTCAGAAGTGTTATGTAGCAAGATGGAAATTTCATTTAGATAAAAAACAAACAAATACAACCTTCCCCCAAAAAAATCCAAACAATTGATATGGTAACACAGAATATCAGTTGAAATATCTAAATTACCATCACTACAGGAACTGCCCCAAGTTCAGCAGCTTAAGTGCAATAGCATCAATTTACAACAGCAATTACCACCACCTTTTTCTTTTACGGCCTGGTTTTCATCTAATCTTTTTTTAGCCACATATTCAGGAAGTAATAGCCACTTTAATGCATTTCTGCGGATTGCTATGAAATAGTTATCGAAGTTTGCATGGTTTCATACTACGTAGTTGAGTTATATTTGAAAATAGCAGTTTATAAAGAACAGTAGAAATGCAGAGTCGAACTACCTACTTAAAGAAGGATGCTCCTGACTACTGCACTCAGCTCATGACCATTTAAATTCTCCATTATGTAGTTTGAAAGTTGAACAGCGATAGGTTACAAAGCTGTAAGAACAGATTATTCAATTAGCTTTACTGCAGTGACAAATATTTTTCCCTTCAGTTTGGTGATTTCAGATTTCACACAACAGAACAAGCATTTTTCATAAGGTAAAAAGTGATCTCAAACTTTTTAATGTTTTGGTCAGGATACCAAAGCTGGTACTAAGAATAATAGCAAAAACAGCCCTTAAACTGTGTATGTATAAAACCTGAGAAGTCAACATAAAACTTGATAAAAAGGTTTCTGCTGCTTTCTTCCTCTGCCTTACATTTCTCCACAAATATTACATAGAAATAACGATGCAGTTATAAAGAGACATCTAAAATATACGCCAAATTTCACCTAGAACTAAAAGGTGTCTTTCAATACAGGAAACATCTAGTGACTCTTCTGGATAATTGCCAAGTTAATCAAACTATCAAAATTTTATTGAACTTTTGATACAAATTTGCCACTTCAAGTTTTTATTTCTAGTGCATTCCTACGTTACCCTAGGCCTCTACGCATGTATGCAGAACATTCTGTAACTCAACTTCAGAACTGCCTTACTAATCAGACATTGGATGAGGCTGATCTCTTCTTAAAAAGCAGTTCAAATAGAGGAGAAAGTCATCAGAAGCAGCAAGCAGAACCAGCCTGTTACCAAGTAGTTGAATGAGGGCAACAAATATGTGACTCCCCTAGCACATGAACGCATGATGCTAGGGGATGTGTAATGTCAGGTGTGTAATGCTCAGCTGGCTCTTCTCAGTGTCTTCTGAAACTTTACTAGCTGTATAATTTTGTGGCATGCGTAATCGGTAAACACTGAATTTGGAATACAGGAAAAATATGGTGCCATTGGCGCTACTCATGGGATTTTACCCAAGGATGCAGCAGAAATGAGCAATCATTCAGCAAGGCTGCTTGGCCTGCCTCTAATTTATCATGGCTTACATCTCATGCCTGCCAGCAGAGCTGAATTCATACGTTATTGTCCCAAACCTGTCACTTTCTGGCCTGCTTTTTAATCTTCCTCCTAGAATTACATTCAGAAAGGTCACTGCTATCCAATTAGAACCTTATCAAAGATGCACATGCAGGCTGGATTCACGCTTATCGAGAATGGGTCATAAATCCAGAAATTGCACATCACGAAGTACCATTACCATAATGAATAACTCTCATGGAAAAAAAGTGTCAAAAATACCTGTGTATTGCCAGGCAAGAGTTTGACCGTATTTCCCCATATACTACAGGAGGAGAATCACTAAAAGAGTTTTTATAATTACAGAAATGATGGAAATCTCAGACCATGAAACCCAAACACACTTTGTATTTTATACAAAACTTGATACTGTATGTATTTCTACAAATAGCAGCTTCCCTGTTCTTTTTCCTTAAGTCACCAAGCATGTATTTTCAAGATGATTTGTGAGGACTGCTATCATTAACATACCAATATCTACGGCCTTTTCTTCCATTTCAGTGCCTTTGAAACTTACTAAGAATGATACAGGTAGTCTTTTATCAATTAATATAGCCAAGCTCAGAACCTGAAAGAGGAATTTGCTTTTAGACTTCTGCTTCAGGTACATAGATCCATAAATACAGGCGCACACACACCCCCATCCATTTCTAATACTGACCTTTGTAAAAGAAGTGTTTTCCACATGTCACTGATAACCTGAGAAATATTGTAGTGTGCGATCCGGTTGAAAGGGCAATGACTTAGTAAATTCAATGTAGGAACTGAAAGGCATTAAATAAAAACCACATTTTTACGTTGCTTATGCCTCCAAGTTCTCCTTTAGTTCCCTACTTTTACAAAGTGCATGAACGTTTTGTCCATTCCAAATTCAGAAAGCAGCACATCTTTGCTGCTAAAGCCTCTACTTAATCACCTGGAAACACCAAGCATTTTAAGTCCCTCAACAGTTGTTTACAGGGACTATACTGATTTACATAGAGGATCAATGCAATGCTCTCAAGAGGATAAACAGATGAAAGAACTCAGTAGGTTTAAGAATTCCTGTAAGAACCCTTCATGCTTTCTCCCACCACACTTCCAGCTTCATTAGTTAACATTTGGGAGGGGTCCAAGTAAGGGAAGAGGAATACAGAGCTAAGTCTCCACAAAGCAATGCAGTCTTAGTGTTTTACCCTTTTCTAGACTGTTTATACTAGAGGTTTAGCATATAACCATAAGTGAAAAATTACATTTACTTCAGCTTTTTGTCTTCTTTTTCCTACCTATCAGTTTATTCCTTCTTTTCTTCATTTGACTATGGGTTGTTCCCACAACCCACACTCCCCTCCCCCAAATTACTATGCAACTACTCAAGAGTTCCAGATGCTCAAATCATCAATTAAAACAAAGTACTAATGTAATCTAGTGGTTCCGGAGATAAGCCTCCAAAACAAGGGTGGAGATACACTGACAGTCTTAGTCCAAACAAATTGCTTTTCCAATATGACAACATCTATTTTATTCCAAAATCAGTAACAGACATAACTGACTTTTTACACCTACCCTAAATAATCTTATTTGTTTACTATGGAACATATAATGCCTGCAGTTATTAAGCCAGCCCGCTCAGTAGGCAACATGGACATTTTTGCACAACGGTGCATCACGTAACAGAGATCGGAATATATTCTTGCCTATGGATTTATTGCTAGCTCAAGCTGGATCTTAGTAGCTCATAAAGAAAAGCAGACATGGTAATTAACAACAAAACAATACACTTGTACATAAAATCATAGCCTCTTGGCTTTTCCAATGATAAATACTGCATATTTTGAGGTCTGGTATTATTATATTTAAGCAGCAACAACACAAGAGTGCTTACTCTTCATTTACAATGGAAAGTAAGAAGCGGACTATTTTTAGTCTTCCTTATTTTTTATTACATCTTCCTTATTTTTTTCTATGTTTGCTTCTTTATTAGGCATGCATTTTATCTAACAATATTCAAGCAAAAACTTCTACAAGGACTAATTTTAACTGGGGCATTTGCACACTTTTAGAATGTAAAACAAATTGAAAGTACATGTTTAATAGCCTGGATATTACTGTTCATTCCTGGAGCTTAAACTGAGAAATATTTCACAAAATACTATGTATGTCGCTGACAAAGGCAATGTATTTGAACAGCTTCTCCCTTCCCAATTGTCTTCTGTTTGGTTTGGACTTCAATGTGGTCATGAGGAAGTAAAAGATGTATTCTGGATGAAGACATATAGATATACATATTCTAATGTTGACAGGCACATCAACCGTAGCTTTATTCAACTCACATAAAAGTCTGCCAAAATCTGGCTTGACTGGAAAAAAAATTAACTTTGTTCATAATTGTAATAAAAAAAAAAAAACAGGCAAAGAAAAGTGGTTTCAGAAAGTCTGCTGCTGCTCTCAAACTCAATGATGAAGTGAGAAAACTCCAATGATTTTCAAAGTCACTAAAGCAAGAGGAATGTCAAATAATGCTTTGCCCGGTGGTTGCGCATGGAGACTGTTCAGCTACAGATTTTTGTTATTACATTAGTGGCTTGCTGTGCAGTAAAAATTCAAATTGAAATACGGGTAAAACCTGCTCAAAAAAGGGAAAAAGTCATAAAACCCACACTAACCATAGCACCCAAGTGTATGAATGAGCATTTCAACCCATGATAACCTGAGTGCCTCACAAGAAAGTCTGACTGGCAGTCATTTGGAAATATGCCAGCGTCCACAGCACAGGAGTTCAAATGTAAGTTTCCTGGGGCTGAGATGGCCTTTTTGTTGTGCCTTTACGTTGTTTCCAACATTGTGAAGCCATTTCTCTTGACCTTTAGTATAATATAAATTATAGTTCTACTAACATAATCCAACTTTCAGCAGAGAGTAATGGATATCCTTATTGGCAATCATAACTGAGAGGTCACGAGTTATAGGGCATGGAGCAAGAATTACCTGATCATACCCAGAGATGCCTCCCCCAGGTCAAGGTTAGGGTGCACTGGAAGCACCACAGCATTTATTTTTTTCTGTCAGCAATGTTCAGCTCCTGTGATAAATTAAGGACTCAAGGCTCCAGGTCACTTTTGAACCCTTCATCAGTTATAAATTCTCCTTAATAATAAGCAGAACTCTGTTAGAAAACATAATGATTTACAGTAATGAGGATGCTTGTACCATTTTTCCAGAATATACTGTCAGTTTATTTCATAATAGCTAGTATTTACAGAGCACTTTACTAACATAAACTAATTAATTATGTCCTTAACTGTTTCTATTCAAAATTCTCATGATGTATCATGAACAATCATCAAACATCCACTGAGACTTCTACGCTTCGCTTACAGGACCCAATGAGCTCATAGCAAGCAGCCAGCAAGTGCAGCAAAGTCCAAAAGCATCTTTGTGATTTCCACCACCTAGTTACGTTCTTCAACCATTCCTTCAGCTCCTTTGCTATTCTGTTAAGCACATAACTTATTTTAATAGCAGCATTTTTCACATTAGACTGAAGAGCACACTGCCACTCTGAACATATTGTTCAAGGGCCTGTAATTCGAGCAGAGTGTTTTGCTTAGGAAAGAAATTCTCAACCTTGATTTACATTAGACTCAAGGAAAAATATTAAAAAAGAACAACACCCCCCCTGCTAAAAGTCAAGGAAAGGCTGCTTTTTGTAATCGATACTGACTGTAATTCTTAGCATTCATATGTGTGAAACTGTTTTCTGACATAAATACAACTTTTGACAAAAGAATTTTTGCATTTCATACAAAAATGGAGGCATTTGCTATTCTTTGGCATACCCTGAAGCTCTAGGGGATTAGGGCATTCTCTCTAAAAGCAGAATCAGTGCCTCCTAGCTATGTCTCCTATGACGCTTACAGACACTGTTGCCCTCCTAGTGGAAATTCCAAGGGAAGGGGGAGCAAGATTAAAATGTTGATACTCATTCTAGTTGGTTCCTGGATTTCTGAAGGGGGAAAAATTATCAATGAAGTATTAGACTCTAGAGAACCTACAATATAAAACCAGCACCAAGTATTAAAAATGCAACCGAAGACCAATTCTACCAAAACACATTGGAATTTTCACTCTGAGATTAGATTTACCTTTGAGCTAAGAGTGTGTATTTAAGTAAGGTATTGTTAATGCTATTATCTCTATACTATAAAGTGCTCTTAACCATTTACTGTTAGAGAAACTCTAGCAAGTCAGCTACATGCTAATTCTCTTTATATAAGAAAACTTTAAGATTCAAGTGATGATGAGAAGAGGAAGAATATACTAAGTCTGTAATATATAATTAAGTAGGTGACAACTGAGGTCATACACTGTCACTGGCAGATTTCCTCGATGGAAAATAGTTTGGCCCAGGGACATTATGTATTCTCTGAGTACTGTTCAGTGAGACAGAATCAACCTAGGACAGAATAAGAGCCCTGTCTATATTATTCTAACCTTGGGTTGGCCAGGGCCCTAGCTATGATCCAACGTCTCCAAACTGCACGAGTCAAAACAATGTACAGAGAACCTGAACAAGAACATTTTATAGGCCTTAAAGAAAAAGGAGCTGTCCATAAGAAGGTTTTATTTAAGTAGATAATTTTAAGGTCAAAACAGTAATTTAAATATCAAATATTTATTTCCAGCAACCACTGTTACGGAAATAACAAAATAAATACAACCAGGTAAAGCCATAAGAAAGGAAGCTGCTGAATAATTTCCTTCCTGTATAAACTGGGAAGCTTCTTATTCTCATCATTATTCCACTTCCTAGTCCACTATAACCATGTTTTATATGCATATAAGCCAGTATCATAACATATACTGCTATACATCAGCAGACTGTGTTGCTTCTCTTAAAGCCTAAGCAGCACTGCATGCCCAAAAGCAACATCAACAGGGAGTACCCTTCAAGTTAAAGTAGCACTACACAACCAAGGCTGCTTTAAGAAAAAACAAAAACAAAAAAACCAACAAAACAAAAAAAAACAACAAAACAAAAAAAACAACAAAACAAAAAAAACAAAACAAAAAAAACAACAAAACAAAAAAAAACAACAAAACAAAAAAAACAAAACAAAAAACAACAAAACAAAAAAAACAACAAAACAAAAAAAACAACAAAACAAAAAAACAAAACAAAAAAACCAACAAAACCAAATAGTCCAATAATCTAGAATAAAATAGAATAAAAGCTTTAAACCTGCTGTTTGGAAGAAGGCTGATGACTATATCACATCTCATTATATTATGATCAACACATTTTCATAGAGAAGTTATACAGACAGTAAAGCACTGACCACATGATATTTGCATTAGAAAATTAGCGACATACAAATTAAACCCGGCACACACTAAGTGGATTTGAATCTGACAATTGATAAATCCAGAAAAAGAGATATCATTGGGAAATCACCAATGAAAAGGAAGTTCCTAGCTCATGCTGGCATTGGTTCACACCCGCAAAACAATTCAATATCTGTCAGGAATCATGAAGAAAATATAAGGTCACTACTAATCCAATTTTCAGAAAACACACATTACTGGATAATGAAGTGGTAAGCAATCTATACAAATAAGCATTGCTTGGTAAACTGGGCACAGTTCAAGATTTATGGCAAGATCATGTTTCAAAACAAACAAGAAAACCCCAAAATGACAAAATGGAAGATTATATCCTAGAGAAAATGGGAAACAACCAAGGGAACACAAGCTCCTGATTTAACAATGAAGCTAAAAATTACTATAATGATCTTTGGATGTAAGAGAATAGCAATAAAAATGTTTACCCAGTGTGTAACTGCCAATTATTAGCCTATTCCTGTAATATTTTGCCCAGTATCACTGTCCACACTTTTAAGGTGCAGTAAAGCACCAGACATAAGAATAATTTGGAGTTTCAAAATCATGATTTAGAACGTAATACTCAGGAAATACAAAGTGCTAGACCCTAGCTAAGAGAAGGAATCGGTACTAAATACTTATGGAAGTTGAACTTTTTCAAGGCATCTTTCTTAGGGCGCCATTCCTATTATAGGATTTCAGTATTTCATGGCTAGAAGATGGGTCTACAATTCAAATTGTAAATAAGCAAATGAAGGGAACAACTTACTGAAATGGAGGCAACTGGCATTTTGGGGGGATTTTTTTCTGGTTTTCCTGAAGTAAGTTTCTCAAAGTACTCTGAAACCCAACAAATATTAGTCTATCTTGCTTCACTCAAAACTGTCTCTGGATCCAAAGGCTGTAGATTTCAGACACTCCAAAACCATCAGACAGCCATCTAATCAGTGGTTGAAAGCTGTACTTATACACTACGGATAGCATCTGGCGATGTGAATCCCATTTTACCATCATTTCACATAGCAACGCAAAGAAAATAAATGTCAACTGCATGAAGCAGCTGTAATACTTAAAAGATACATGGCATCTCAGAAATACCACATGGTGTGGGCATCAAAACTGTCTCCTCTGAAGAATATTTAGTTTGGATAAATTTAAAAGGAAATGGGAACTGAAGCCTAATCAGAAAAGAACAACTAAAATTCCCAGAGCAGTAGCTTTACCTCTGAGTCATCTCAATATTAAAATAGCTTAGAAAGGATGTGATTTCCTTCACTTGAAATCTTGTTAACTCTACACAGGTATTCAATACATATTCAGGATAACATGGAACAAATGCCAGCCCTGAAGCAAGAGTATATATCTTCCCAGCCACAAATTATGAATCCCACTACAGAAGTTGTAGCTGGGGTTATGCACAGTGTCAAACTACATGATTATATAGATTTGAAAACTTTACCTTAATTTACTCAGGTTATATAACTCAACACTGAAATGGTCATTTAGTTGACCTTGCTCAGAAAGAAGGTAATTAAATAGCTTTTACAATAAAGCTTCTTAAGTAGATGGCTAGATATGGGTTAGGCAAAACATCAGTAAAACAATAATACTAAAAAAGAGGTCTGCTATGTTTTAAAGTAAATTTTAATGTAAAAAATAAACAGGAAAAAACTGAACCATGTAATTGGTTCACTTCTTCACAAAGTCCACTTGCACTTGATATGTTGCCTACAGCAGCCAGAAAAGAAAGCTGTCCAGGTACAAGCTGTTTTTACCATGACAGGGAAAGAAAAATTCCTAGACAGATATAGTACCTTGTTTGACTGCACTCATGACAAGCCAAACAGTTAAAAATGCATAAACAAACAGTTATGTGCTTTTATATGATCATTCCCAAAACTATCCTGAACAGAACTGACATTCACCCAATTTCCCTCTGTAGGCCAGCCCTGCTTCCCCAAAAATTAAATTAATTCAAGTCAATTACATTTTCTACTTACGATAAGCTTAGGGAAAGCAAACAAATAGGTAATCTTGTCAAGAAATGTTTCCACTTGTAACATCTTATTGAAGAGAAGGTCAACACTGCTTTACTTTTGAAACATGTCAGCTCGACAGTTCTCCTTTCCCCTTCTCCTGTTTTAATGTTGGCTAGCCTCTAAACTATGACCATCACACCACCACCAATTGCAAGTTGCCCTCCTAGCTGCAATTACGAATTACTGTCCCACCATTTCCTGCATTCAAGGCTGTCAGTAGAGTTGTCAAAAGTATGTAATTGCTATGTGAGTCTCTCACAACTGGCTTCTGCTCTGATCTATGGAACCACTCAATTCCACAGCTGTCAGAGTGATGACACCAACCGCAGTTAATGACACCACGTCATTTCTCTGGCTCATTTACCTGCCGACCCTGCAAACAAATGGACACTAGCAGGGAAGATAGGGAAGTGAGCAGCAGATACCATATTTGTCATAATCACTATGATCCACAGTAGAAGAAAATCAATTCCTCTTAATCGAATCGAGTGACTTATTAAGGGTTCTAAGTCCTGGCTGGAGAGCTGTACTGATTTGATTATGCTGGGAGAGAAATTAGCAATGAGCTCTTGAACTATCTTTCCTTTTGTCTTCTGGCCCAGGGTTACTATTAAATGATTATCTTATGAGAATCTTAGTAAGCAAGTCATGCCTTGATCAGGGAGTGTAGGAAAAAGGGTACTGAAAAGGCTCCTGAAGTGTTGACAGACAGGGATGTGAACAAACACAATATGCCCATCACAGCATTTCTGTTTCTTGGTTGAAACAGCACAGCAATGGCAAGTACCTGAGACAAACACTTGAGACTTTCCAGAAAAACCAACAGCAGTACCTCAGTCACTCTGTGGATTGAGAATGAATGATTTAGGTTGTGACATGCTGCAACTACAACTTAGAACTGACTCAAAATCCAATTTGCAAGAAATGTTCCGCCATGTAAGAAACCTTATTTATGAAAGAAGATTCCAGATTTTAGAACCATCAATATCAGTGAATCAAATGTAAGCCTTTACAAACACTAAAGACATTAGGAAACAAGGAAGAAGTGTAAAGATAGAGGTGGAAAACATACATTTAAGATGAGAACTGGCAAAACAGTTTCTCTTTCCAGTTAGCACATGGTTATCCTGCATTAAGAGTATGCTGTTGGCTTATAAGTACTAGATTTAGAATTAGATTTAATCAGCCCTAATAGGGAACCTGGGACTGAGGGGTTTGTGTGCTTAAACTGGGGAAAAATAGGTACAGAGAAGATGCTTGGTTTGATTTATCAAAGCGAGAATCACTGGTATTAATGGAAGTTGTGTACTAGAACCTTCCAGGATCACCTTGACTGCTCCAAATGCAGTGAAGTTGTACCACATCTCTTTTTTAGCAACAGCAGGCCAGGCAATCATAGATGCATGCATATAGACAAAATTTAAGTAAATGATATAGAGTCCCTGTACGTCAGCTAATGACTTCAGTCACTTATCTTAAAAGTATTTCAGCAGCCTTCTTAAAATATGAAGACCACAGAATTTTAGAGTCTTGGTATTTATTCCATATTGTCATAATTCTGTGCCTCACTACAAATTGCAAAGTGGAGAAGCTTTGAAAAATATCAAATTTCATTATTACAGTTCTTAATACAGTCTATTTGAGGTTCTAAGCTTTGTGCAAGAGTCATATCCAATACAAATAAAAAATAGCTGAAAAAAGATGTCAAGCTCTGGGTCTTCTTTGCTTTTGTAGCGAACATTAGTTATTCCTAGATAGCAGAAAATCAGTCCTAATATTTTACACAAAGCTGTACTGACAGCTTTAATCACAATAACTGTGCTACTTTTTTAAATAATTAAAAATAAGAACTTGCATATTAAAAATAGAAACTGCTAGTAGCCAAAATGTGCTTATGTCAGCTCGCTAGAAACCCCAGAGACAGAGCCAGTAATATCCATGTGATGAATTATATTTATCATGAACCTTTGACCACCTCAACTGCTTTCTGCATGCTAATCCATGCCTTTGGGAATTTTTCAACCATTCCAGGCCCCTGAGCTTCAAAGAAACTCCATTAGAAAGAAGTTACATAAGTTACAATTGCTGGGAATATCTAGTTCACCTGGGCTTGAGCACACATCACACTGACGAAATCTTCAGGTACCTAACTGCTCAGGATCTCAGAACCTGCTAATTCACATCTGTGAACAGTTACTTCCTGAGTGGATTTTGATAGCAAGGTGAAAAGAATGTTTCTGATCAGGTCCATGGTCATAAGTATTCAGATACTGTAACATGTTCCAAAATACTTCAAGAGTTTAGGAAGGACATTGGCAGGATGTATTCAGAGCATCTTGATTCATAAAAAGCTAATGTTTAAAAAGGGGAGAAGTTTCTATCCTGGTTCTTCCTTTTCCTTTCCTCATCACAGCACACAAGTAGTCATCCTGAAGGCAGGGTCAAACATGGCCTCGTCAAATGAAGCAATCACAACTTTGTAAAGTGATAGACAACAGACAGAAGTCTTACCCTGGAAAACAGCAGACAGTCTTAAGATGACACTAACAATCAGAAATGTAATAAATGCATAGGTACCACACACAAACACACACAAATTTACCAAAATATATCAATATAGACACACGCAATTTACAATTTTTCATGTTTGGCATTTCCTAATATTTTAATATACTTACTAGTCAATGCAGGAAACTAATCAGTATTGCAACTTGCCAAAGAAATCTCCCTAGTGTACATGAACACATTCATTGGTCAGATTTACAGTTCACCCTCTGGTTTTGGACATTCTAGTAAATCAGTATTTCTTCCTATAGTATTAAAGAAAGTTTATTAAATGAATGCTAGCAAGTAAAGCATACTATTCTATAAGGTTAGAGCCATAAGAATCATTTAACTCTCAATACAAAAGCAGTTCTGTCAAAATAGTCCCATTTGACAGCTGTAATTACTACATCTATTTTGATTATGACTTTGAATATAATATAAAGTGACATATTATACGATAAGACTTATTAATCAGAAAGGCTAAGACCAGCACTTGCCAATAACCCTGATCTTGGATCATTTTATTGCTATACTGTGCCAAAGCATTGAAATGCACTGAAGTTAGGACTAGCAACTGCTTTGCAATACACATTACTACAGCATTATTCAAAAACTGCACACATTTTATTCTTCATTATACAAAACTGTACCCTTTCACCAATTAGTCCTGTTTATGACAAATAAGTCAAACAAATCAAATATGAAACGGAATTAATTCTCACTTGTAGAATGATTTGAAGGGAATCACTAAAAGAATAAATATCTTAAAGAAAATATGAAAACAACATCCATTTTGGGGGTATTAAATCTAGGTATATGTTATAGACAAAAGGTATCTTCCTTCTGTTCGTAACGTCTATTAAACTATCATTTGGTTCCTACGAAGTTAAGCTCCTCCAATTAAAATGATACTGCTATATGTGAAAAAAAGCATTACTTTTACATCTTTTAAGGGCATGTTCATATAGGTAGCATATTTTCATAAAGTTTGTTCATCAAGTGAATCAAGACTATTTTTCCTAATACCTGATATTAAATATAAAATTAATGGACAAATTAATTTTATATTGGAAAGAGTGTTTCAATAGAATGTCTTCTGAATCCATCTGCTAAATTGAGTTACAAATTAAAACTTAGGTAAAAAAAGACCTGCCAGTCATTTTAGCACTTTCTTTGGGCCAAAGTATCTGAGGCAGCTGCAAACATATATTTAACCTTCATATATTTTCTTTTAAATCAACTTCCAAATGCATCTTGGAGAATGGGCTGTGACAATGGTTTAAAGCTTTATTCCCCTCTGCAGTTACAAGTCATCACAATGCTGACTCTAATCAGGTTACTCTGCATCTGTCTGTCACAAATAACCTAGTAACAACTAAATGGATTGCCATAAATCTTTCAATTAGAATTTATAACTTTATTAGCACAATATTTTTGAACTGATTGCATTACTTTGAAGAGCAGCTTTCATTTATTTTGTCATTTGGGGGTCAAATGTGTACAATGGCTGGAAGCGGCATACACAATAGGAAGCCTTACTTCAACTTCACGGTGGTCTCCAGGATTTCTCCTTTTCAGAGGCTAAAGCCACATTTTTAAAGGAATACTTTCTTCTTGTGCTAGGGTTGAAGGATGCTACCACTTGGCTAAATGTGACCAAGTTTCTTCGTGACATACAGGGGTCATACTGCCAACTTTTATGGCCCTGATAAAGCTTCATAAAAGAGTAATTTGCCATTGGGTAAGTTTTCAAAGGGGTTTATGCTTCTTTTTCTTTTTTTTTTTTTTGGTCTTGTTTGAATGCTGCTGAAATCCATGCTAAGGGTAAAATCTCCACACAGGGGATGCATATCAAGCAATACTCAGTGATCTTAACAAATGTGGCTCCATACATCTGTATCTTGATTCATCAGGTAGGAAAAAAAGCGAACAGCATTAGGTTCCTTAAAATTTTCAAGTATTTGTTTTATTATTATATGAATGCTATGCATTTTCTTTCCTGAACTATAACAATTCCAAATAGCACACATTATGGTTAACTAAAGGAAATAACCTGAGCAGCTGAATTAGATCAATATATTTCAGTGTTTTAAATTAAAACCACTGGTATACAAACACAAATGTATTCATGTTACATAGGCACACATTCACTTACACCCCCAGAATCAAGGTACTCTAAGTTGCATTTTTGTTTTAAGGAACTAAATTCTACAAATTTTAGGCATAACAGACAAAATATAAAGTTTGGGGGGAAAAAAATATTAAAAGATAAAAATCCAATAACAGCCATTTTAGGGAAGCTGAAGCTAAAGCCACTTTCCTACCTGAAGACTGAAAAAAGATCAGGAGTTCAAGTGAAAATGAATCCTTTGTGTTTTGTTTATTATTAAATGGGAGTTACTAATGTTCTGTTAACATGCATTGGATTCTCTGGTAAGATCTATGGGTAACTTCCCAGCATTCACTGGCTCTGTGTGTGTAAAAGTAAATGCAGATATATATAATAGATAGTTCACTACTGTTTGTAGGTGAAAGGTGGCTAACAGGTAAAAAGTCTGTGTACAGGGAGACCACGGTCAAACAAAGTACTTCAACTCATACTTACATGCTATAGAAAAATAATTTTCCTTAGCCTACTTTCTAGAAATCTATGGAGTCACCAGTTTAGATTTCAGTTCTTCCTGACAAACACAGAAAATTCTGCTCAAAAAGAGGTAGAAGCCTATGCTAAGTAAATTATTACAGAAAGAAACTAGTTTATTACTACTTGTAATATTGCTTTGCATAATTGTACTATGATGCGGTCTCACCAAGTAGTGACCGTCTACTTATTATTACCAACTGGACCTTTAATCTTCTAGAATCAGTTGCAAAGCCTCTTTCAAATGAATTAAAAATTTATTGACCTGTCCTCTGGCCTAGACCACAAATCTGAGAATTTGGCAGAAGAAGTCAGAGATGTGACAAAATTAATAAGCAGTTCAAATTTCACTGTTCCCCTTCATTCTTTACTTGATACATTAAATGATCATAACATCAAGTCACACTTCTTCCATTCCCTAGACAAGCCAGCAGTCATGTAAGAGTAACAGAAGGATGCAGAACACTTTTGTTGGTCTGAAAATACGTGCCACCCATGTTTAACCTGAAATCTATCAGACACAGTTTGTGACATTATTTTATCACTGTTGTGCTGTCAGGATGAGACATCATAAGAATTTTTTAAGTTTCAATTGTTTTAACAAACTTTAATTCTTGTAATATAACACAGTGTACTGAACAAGACCTTAGGTTAGACTATAATAGAAACAAATTTTCACACTCCTAGCATTAATTTCAGAAAGCTTTGGTTTTGCAGCTCTGAATCTAACACTCTAAGCATTGCATTCATTTCTAGGAAGCTTTCTTATTTTTCCTCTTAGTATTTAGGTGGGGACATATGTTAATACATCTAGATCTTAGAGCAATGAGCATCATCTATGCCAATAACTGTTAAAGATAGTTCTATTTTATGACTACAGTTTTCATTAAGGCCACCAAAAAAGTAGGTCAAAATAAACTATAAATTTTTAAAGATTCAAACACTATTTCTCAATATAAATATAGAGTGTTCAGTTTTAAGAAAATCAGACAAAAAGTATGTACTAATTTCCTCCCATATCAAATTCCATTTTTATTTGAAACTACAAGTTTTTATCAGTTATGACTATATGTTTTTAAAAGCTTATTTTTAACTTAAGACCATACAGCTGTAAAAGCAAGAAGTACTTAGTGTACCAAAAACCTCACTAGATTGATCTGTATTATACTTAACCACTGAATTGGAAAACTAAGAATATTAATATGGCAGCTTTGACATCACAACAATTGATGCAAATTCTAGGGTCTAACTTGATAATTCCTGTGTGCTTCCCCCAGTGAAAGAGCAGAACTATTGTCATATTATAAGTATGTGTGTAGTTTAGCCTTACTTCATTTTCGTAACAGGGAATTGTGACAAAGAACTGGAATTCATTTTCTAAAATAATACATCTTATGTGTCAATAAAAAGAAACAAGAGAAGTCACAAGAATTAATGAGGATGATTATAAGTCAGAGATCTCAAAAAGGATATTATCAACTCTAAAGCAAGTCAAATGTCAAACTTGGGTTAAAAGTCATTTCAAGTACTGCATATATTCTTCTACATTTTAGGATAACCGCCTCTAAATTAATGCCTTCTTACGATTTTTTCCCTTTCAATATATTCAAAATACTTAGCAAAACTAAATTCAAGTAGGCAGTTGAAACTGAGGTAAGCTTTGCAGACAAGTAAGAAAATATGCAGCTGTATGCATGTGAAGTCTCCCTGCACTAAAAGAACAATTTGTGTACAAAGCTGCACATGCAGTTAAACACTTACCCCATCCAATGAGTAAACTGCTCTTGTATCAACAGGAGCAGAATGTCTCACAGCTACCTACCGTGCTAGTGTGAGTTTAGCATTTCACATCAGCAATATGCTTAGCCTCACAATCTGCTTTGAGATAAAGAAGTATTGGCTAACTATGTGTAAAATAGGGGTGGTAATATCTAGAACTCTGAGGCAGAAGAAAGAACTGAAACTGCAGCATTTTCTCTTCCTTTCTAATCCTGGAAGGAACATTAGCTAAAACAAGGAAATCAAATTCTGTACTAGCAAATACTTTATGCAATGGACATTACAAAATAAATAAAAAGAAGAAATTTTTCATTCTGCAGTCTGTCTCTACAGAGCTTTAACTTGGCTTTATTTTCCTTGTGACAGCATTCTGAATCCACAAAAGAACTTACAGGCTTGAATGAGATCCATTCATTGATTAACTGATGCAAGCACTGACTGAGGTTTGGGTTTGACTTTTATTTAGTACTAGTAATAAAATTGTAGTTTATTCCTTTGGAAATAAAATTAGTCACTTTACCTCCTCTCAAAGCATATTTTCTCCTTGGCTGCACATGACATTCTGGTTTCAAATGTCATACTTGCAAGCTATTTCGAATTAAAAGATGTTTCTTTGGAACTGCTATATTAAATGGGTCCTTAACTTGTTTCTGATTTAAAAGATAGATAGGAATTAGGTACTTAAAAGAAATAAACCAAACAATTTTGCTTCTATAAAGGCATTTGTTAATAGCTGGTATAATACCAACACAGAAGCGTTATTAAACTTTAAATGATGAAAGCAGCACTTCTCTAGAAACTCCCATTCATCATCTTGGATGAAGTCCAGTGGGTTATAGATTAAAAGTCATATTTGCTCAAAGCCACATACAATGAAACCCCATTCTTGCTGTGCTGTCTGGACCAAGATGAAGAATAATTACAATAAACAAATTTGAAATTCTTCGCTAATGTTAGATTTTCACTTCACACATTACTACATACATCAATTATGCTCAATTGCATCTTTGAGGTCTACATCCCAAAAGAGTATTAGATGAATGTGCTTCACAAGTCACAACATAGGAAATGTTTCCATACATTGCCTGCAAGACTACAAAACATGTACTGAAGAAGAGATAACTATTCAAACTCTATAAAGTGACACGACTCAAAATGTATACATTACCAGGGAAAGCTAGGAAACTCAAAGTTACAGGATAGCAGTGGACTTAAATTAAGGTAAATAAATGCAACTACACTGCAAGTAGCCACATAGTCAGTGAACTATGCTACAAAATGAACCAGAAGAATGTAGCCGATGTTCTATCCCCCCTATTTTCCTTTGTAGCTCCATACATGAAGTTATTTCAATAGAAGGGGAGGGTATCTCCCTTTCACTCAGGGCCTCTAAGTTTGTTTTATATTTTGAGTGTTTCCTGAAAATAAGGGTATGCCATCAGGAGAAAACAACAACTTTAGGTCTTTCTTTTTCATTCCAGTCACTTACCATTCTTTCTCTCCTCATCTTTCTCCTCTCTTCGTACTTCTACACAACATTAGCACACCTAATAGAAAAATCAGCCCTCTGAGGTGCATAACTCAAATAAGAAACACAAAAATTATTCAATAAAATCACAGACTAAGGTGCAGGAGTTTCACTAGCTATTCCCACAGTGTAGTAATTTTTTTCTGTGGAAGAAAAGAATTAACTGATAAAAGAACTGTTAGATATCTGGTTATTGAATACATATGCAATTTCAAACTAGGTTTAACACCTTATGCCCCACACTTGAAAAGGATCTGTAGAAATACAGTGGGAAGACACAATAGGGAGAGATAATGCTACAAGAAAGCATGAAGAAATCATTAGAAAAAACAGCAATTCATACTCTAAAGATCAGAACACAGGCGGTATGAGTGCTCTCTTTGAAGTCAGAGATACTTGAGGAATCTTCTGTTCAGTGCTAAAGGAGACAAATGAGCAGAGTGATAATCCCAGAAGAGGAAGAGTGGAAATATCTTTAGTTTAGCCAGACATAAATAAAAATCACAAGCACAACAGAAACCACTGAGGAGATAGATCTCAAACATTAGAGGAGTTTTTTGAGAAGTAACTTCCCCACCATGGCAGCCACTGTTACTTTGCTAACCTTGACAATATTCAGGTGTCTAAAATGGTACTACTTCTTCATTCACTACATCTCTCAGGCATCCTTCTCTTCTGTCACAATATAAGAAGTCTCTGATTTTTGTTACCTAGAAATACAATAGGGCACTACCTCTAACTGGGCTTGCTCACAGTGAATTCAGGATTTTAGGGAAAAAAACCTTAATCTTAGACAGGCTGTCAGCGAGTAATAGCAAGACTTACCATGTAACAGGCATGAAATGAGAAGGTCTCTAAAAGGATACCTGTTTCAGTATAAATTTGCTAGTTTTATATTTCAAAAATCATCCAATATTTTCTGCCTCAAAAGTATCCAATTACTCTAAAGCCAAAGCTCCTCCAATTCTGAAAACCACTTTTATTTCTTGAAACATTCCAGGAAAAGACAAGTTTCAGTGAATTACGGCTCTGTAACTTGGCCTACTAGTGACCCTAGCATGCCCTTTAGTAATTGGCACTAATGCATGTTTTTATCACCAAAAAAGATGATACTCTTCTAATTTCTGTGACATCTCTCCTATCGGTCCTGAGCACAACATTCCCAGTACCTATATCCATGATCACACAGGTAGCTGAGCTTGTTACTGTTCCGGCAAATGTGTTACGAATTCTCAGATGATGAACTATGCTAAGGCTGGATGTCAGAGGTGATGAAACTGATAATCCATCAGTAATTTTCTACCCACCACAACAGCTTTGACCCACTGAACTAAACGAATCTATTTAATCACTGACCAGTCAATTGATCAGAAAGTACCACAGGGTAAAGACTGTTTTGACAAAGAGAAGACAAACACTACCTAAACCACTGTCACAACCGTAAGTGTACCTTATCACAGCATCGCACCCACAAAGACAGATTCAACCTGAAATCATACTAGACAAAAGAAGTTTTCTTTATGACAAAGTACAAAATTCCTAAGACTTTCCTTAAGAAAATAACCTTGGCAAAACACACCAGACTAGTTTTTGTGGTTAAAACCACAAGAAAAACCTCCAATCACTTTCGATGAACCACAGCCCAAATAACACACAACACAAGCACAGGGTACTGCTTCCATAGCAGGTTTTTCATCACCTTTCTGGATGATGTATCTACTCCTGGTCTGACTGCTGCCAGCTTCATGACTAAGAAGAATGGCAGGCCGAGTCTTGCACCCGTCACAGAAGTCTTAAGCAAACTTTTCCTGGCTTGCAGAACCTGACTGCATAGAAAGTGGTATTTTCCCCAGGTGTTCTTATGGCAAAGCAACATGCCTCCCCAGCATCAGGTTATTAATGTCTCATTTTCCTGATGTTCTGTGTTGGCAGCCATGACAGAAAGCTTTGAACTTGTTTATTCACACTTGTTTAATCCTGTCTCCACAGAGCACATCACAGCCTGTGGGGCTAGGAAGATGGATGAGTGAAACCAAGGCCATGAGGGGGTCAGGGTCATGGTGTCACTGGATCTCAATAACTCCATCACTCACTGTAACAGGCACTTCAGAGGTCACCTCAACTGAGGAGTTCGGGATAGGAGATGGAAAAACAGCTGGCACAAGTGTACACGTATTCCCTGCAGCTGATGCAATGTATGGAAACAAGTACAGATCCTTACTTGCACTGCCCCTTGAGTTCCCAGAGCTGCTTTTAGTCTACATGATAAGGAAAAAAAAAAAGGTTTCTTACGCAAATATGCAATAGCTATCACAGAAGCAGGAAGGCTGAAGAGAGGACTGCTAAACATCAGAAAAAAAAGATCAATTTTTTTCTGTATTCCTTCTGTACCTATTTGGATATGTATTTAGCTGATGGAAAGGGAGAAAAAGAATATACAAAATCATAAACTGCCTCTAATATACAGACAATGGACGGAAATACATACATTTCATACTGCTGTTGTGTTGCGCAGTGTACCTGACAAAGAAGCTTGTTTGAAGCACAGAGACAGACGACATTAAACTCCTACATCATCTATTACTTGGGAATTTTACTGTGCGCCAATGACAGAGCCTACTTTTTAAAAGATACATGTTTATAAAGTATATGTATTTCATATTATTAATATATATATTGCACGCTAAATCCTGTTCGTTCACTGGTTCTAGGAAGGTGATGACATGCTGATACAAAACTGTTCCTTCCTCACAGCTCTTAATTTCTACTTTTTATACCCATGCCTCGTAATGAACCATTCTGCAAAAGTAAGATTATTTCCAAGAGAGATGAAAATTAGTATTATTAAACTACCTTTAAGCACATCTGCAGCACTGGAATAAAACAACTGTGAAAGGGGTTTGATACAAGAGAAACCAAGTTCTCATCTGTTCACTGTGCAGGTGTATAATGAGAAAAGTGACATATAAACCAAGATCTGCACATATGCACAGTGTACTTATGAGAACCAGTCAAAATATTTTGATGAATGGCAAATTAGCAAGTGAATTATATAAAGAACAGTCAAAATACAAGCTTTTATTCTAGTGAGTGAAAACAAGTCCTTACAATCTGACCAAGTTATTTGATAAGAAAACCCAGATTAAAAAAGCCAGGGCTCTGTCCCAAACTCCCTACTGCTGATTTCATAACAAACGTAAAAGCACAGGCTTCAGTGGAAATACCATTTAGACCTATGACACTAGTAGGTAAAGAAGTAATTCTCAAACAACTTGCAGATCAAACTGTATCACCACCCCCTGGTTTTTTTGGTGGGCCTTTTTGCTTGCCTTTTTCTTGGGTGGGTGAGAGATAAGTGTTGGCAGGACTTGCTTGTTTGGGGATGATTATTTCTGTGGGTTGTTTTGCTTTTTGTATTGTTTTTGTAAGATGTCAATTTCTTAGAGACAAATGAAACCTTTTTGTTTGGATTGCTGAAATTTATTTCCCTACGGCCCACCTTCTGAAAAGTTTATTTATATTAAGTGCTTTCATGGGTAGGATGTTTCCACATTGTTCAATATGACTGATAGGATCAAAGTTTACATAATGGATATAAGGTCAACTAAAAAGTCCATTACTTACAAGAACTAATACATTCAGAATCAGATGTTGCTCAATGGGAGCACAATCTGAACAACAGCATTAACAAAGTCACTTGGTTTGCTTACAGTAGGGACAGACATAAATAAAATACAATATCCCTCATATTCTTAAATATCATACTACCAGTCAGAAGTTTTGGCTTCTGGTTGTGGTTCTGCAATCAACGTGACACATGACTGAACAGATGGCTCTGAATCTCCAAGAAAAGATGACTGATGTTCAGTATTGCCACCACTGACTTTCAGGCATGCACCTCTAGGAGTGGAAATTACAGGTTTGAATCAGGTAATTAAGTTGCTTCTACTGTAGAATAAGAATTGTATATATGCTAATTGAATGAACAGGGGCTGTAGCGTATGCATCTTTAGCATGTGGAGCATGAGGCTTAAATCCCAGCACCTGCTTTTGTCACTATCCAAGACAGACCACTGTACTAGATGGACCAACTGGTGCAACCAAGTAGTGCATTTTGGCACTGCCTCCAGTGTAAAAGAGGAAAGGTGTCCTGAAAACCAACTTCACAGTCGCAGCTTTCAAAACTAGGAAACAATAAAAATGTATAATTCTCAAAACCAGTGACCACATTGCAAGCAAAATGTCTTCATATTTATGGCTGATGACTGTGTATTCCAAAGGCTACATATGCATGTAAAACTTGTGAAGAATTTGCATCTATCATTGAAATAAACTGAATTTATTCCTGATGCCACTAACTTTTTTTCTCCATGTAAAATAAAATCAGAACATTTTATCTAACCACCTCACTAGTGCTCTTCTGGACAAAACTCAGGAGTTCTCATATTTCAACCACACCTAAAGTTCCATTTAATAACCATCTCTGCATTTTAGCAGAGTGATCACAAAGCGATCATCCTATTTCCTGACAACTTCAGGGATTTATAATACCATCAGTCACCAAGTGCACTACGTACAGCACTGAATAATTAATTCCAAAAGTTGAAGTCGAAGGATTGGAAGGAATTCTTTTGTTCCTTTTCCACGCCTACATTCTTCTAAATTATACTTGTATGTGTGTACATACACAGCAGATGGAGAACCTTTTGCATACATTATGATCTAAAAAATAACTCAAAAGATTAACCCATCTTTTGCAATACTGCTACTTGCCTTATATGCTTAAACAGGATATTTTCCCTCAGATTCTTATGCATGCATTGGTGTTTTGAGATTATAACAGAAGCTAATGACAGTCAGTGAAACTACCTCCTCCCACGAGCAACGTTCATACAACTCAACCTTTCTGAGCTGGTATTCTGTTCATAAGCTGACAGAAATTGGTTTCTTTCCCATTTATTTTATCAATTGATTTTGCATAAAGGGTGGGCAAGAGGGAGGTTCAAGTCCAATTAGAAGAAGCAAAATTTTCCAGCAAGGTGCAGGTGGATGAAGAAATTGCGGATTTTGAATGCCAAGGCCACCTTCTACTTTGGCACACAAGATTAGGCACCAAGCACAGCAGGACCCAACAGAAGTACCACATTAAACAGGAAGAACTGGATGCCATTGAAGACTAGTGAAGGAGACACTAGATGAAGTGGAATAACAGCAAGTGCAAGGTCATATGCTTTCTAACTCATCATAGGGAGGTTTACCAAAAGTAGAAGCTCATCTGTTACAAATTACACAGGAAGAGAAAGATTTGCATTAGATTACCATGGAATGACTATGAGCTACCAAATGCTTAGAAAAAGTTAAAATATGATCAGAGGACTGATAGATAAGGGACCAGTGAAGGTAGCTATTAAGGGACCAGTGAAGGTAGCTATTAAGGGACCAGTGAAGGTAGTTATTAACATTAGTTCATAATGCACAGCATGCCAATCTCAAAATATTATATACCATCCACCCACCCACGTCTCAGAAAACATATGCCGACTAGAACAGGTGAATAACTACTAGGATCTAACATACTTTCCAAGAGAACACAAGCTTTTCTTGTTTAATTTAGCAAAAGCAGAGATGAGAAGTGATACCACTGTGGTCTATAAATAAAAAGGAGAGAAAACAACTAAAGAAAAATGAGATCACAAGAACAAGCATAAATAAAGCATGCTTATATTTACCTTGGAAACATTAGAATTATTCTTCTCACCACTGGAAGATGTAAGTTCCAAAACAGGCTTCCAAGAGAAACAGGAATGAAGGGGAAAGCAACCAAACTACTTTTCAAAGTGCAGCTTGAAAAGTTTCTGAATGGAATTACAAAATACAGCTGCGTAGAATACATTGGACTCAGCAATCTAAGGCTCCCAGTTCTTTACATCGCTACATCCCTTTGTACAGTTTGCAGAGAGATCTATGAGACAGCAGAAAGAGTGTGTGTATGCCTTCCTCCTCCAACATGATGAGGCAATTTTGAACTGTCAGTATACATTCAAATCACTCCCACTTGAAAAACTCGAGCAGAGGAGTGGAATAAACCCACTACTTCATTTCCTGCATAAATTCCAAATATTAGAAACTTATTCAAAGTATAACATCTGTGGGAACATTTCAAGTGGAAATATCACCAAATCTACGATTAGATTTCAGTCCTTTAAGAACAAGAACAGGGGGAAGAACTTATCTGAATAAAGACAGAGGAGGGGTGAAAAGGAAGAAGGATAAGGTTGTGCTGTCCTCAAACAAACACAGTGATTATCAGAATAAAAACCTATATACATACATATATATATATATGTACCTATAAAACATCCATCAATCTCACCCTAATTACAGTTACTTACCACAGCAATGAACTTTGTTAGAATTGAGATCATGCAACATTTGCAAAGGAATGGTCTGAAATACCACTTCAAATGAGTACCTTTTTTTAAGCCTAACTGAATTTGCAGGATAGTACAACATGTCTGAAGCATACGCCAACAATAACTAGTATTTCAATTAACTTTCAGAGTTCTTATATGTTCCTAAGCAAAAGGAGCACAGTTGTAAAAACGCAGTGTTATCCTCTCCTTCATTTCCCAGATGAACTAAAAATCAGAGAAACATCAACCAAACACATCAGTATGTGATAAAGCACACACTAACAGATCAGCCAACAGCAGATCTCTTTCAAAGGCTCTGTAAAGTCATCAGCAGTTCCTTAGCTGTCCACATTTTATCAGGTAGAGCATTCAAAGATATATGAACAGCAGGATTTGATTTAAAAAAATAAAATCAAAGGGCAGGGGAAGGAGGAAGCCGATAAAAATCAAATGAGGAAACGCACAAGAAATTATTAGAAACAGAATCAGATTGAGCACACTACAAATAGCTTCTAAAAAGGTTACACTGAAAGCTCTCTCTCAGATGGGGAAAAAAGGATACATCCTGGGCAGAAGAATTTAAGGAATAAATTAGAGATCCAACAGAAATCTTCTCTAAACATTTCTAGATGTGAGAAATTATTTCTACTACAGGAACACTAGGGATGATACCAGGCTGTTTGACTACACAGTGCAGGAGAGCGCACTGCAATAACATACTAACCTGTTCTGAAAGAATTAATCCACATGGTGGAACCAATTTGCAGCTGTTAAGGAAACTTTTTGCTAGGCTAGTATACCTTTCTTGGCCCACAAAACCAGCGGAGCTTAAGCGCTCATAACAAACACTATTCTGCTACCCAGGCCTTCATATCTTACATGAACCTACATATCTTTCTTCAGAACTCACTGTGCTGTGAACACCTACCAAGATAACATCTACTTTAAGATGAGCACAGTATGAAAAGAGGAAAAAGAAAATGGAAAACAAGAATGAGGTCTGGAGAAGCCTACAGGCAACGTACAGCTTGACATTATGACTGAAATCACGTTAAATACCTTTGAATCTACCATCCCTGTGATAGCTCTTATGTGTGAGGAAACATTAGCATCTTTAGCCTTGAACTAAACATTGAACCTGCATGTCCAGGTGGAGCTGAAAGGATAAGAAATGAAGATATAATGATGCAGTCACCTGTCTAGGATCTAATGGCTGATGAGGGGAAGAACTGTTTTTGTCCATGTTAAAGGCATCAATGTTGAAGCATAATTATTAAACAGTTTGTAAGAAATGTAGTAACAACAGGAGATACACTCCTGTTTCTAGAAACACATTCAGCTAAAAGCTGAACTAATAAAGTAAATCATCAGAACTACTTTTATGACTCAAAAGGAAACTGCGATGATCAGTCAGGTCTTGATCTACCTGAGGTGGCTTTACTCATCGGTATTTAACAGCAGCTTTAATTTCTAACAGTGACTGCAGGAATTAAATTCTGTCCTATACAGCAATGCTGTATTATGCAATGGTTTCTAACAAGGGTATTCCCAATGGCTCCAGTCTAATCCACAGAAATTTCTTATTGCAAACTTCAGAAGTACAGAGAAGGGTAGAAGTGGTACCTCAATCTTGTGATATCTGCCTTTCTCTATGTCTAATCAGATTGCCTTCTTTAAGGGGAATTTTATTTCCATTAAGTGTGCTGTGATAAAGGCCATGGTTTGTTTTACTTCTTCTCAGAGAAACTTAAGAGTAAGAAAAAGCATGATACTTTTCAATGTCCTGATATGGCTCATCCAGAGGACCACAGCCTCCAGTATTTCAATTTCTACAATAATTACTTCTGTCTTGATGAAAGCAAAAGACTGTCAGCTCACACAGGAAGCCTTTCACACTCTATTCAGAAGGACAAGGACAAGAGAGGTAGAAGTAAATGAACAGGATGTATTTTTCACATGTGAAAGTAACCCCAAAGCAAAACAGACTTCAAAATTACTAGTAACAGAATTAATGGCAATTTAACATTTTAAGTCATACGTCACAGAAACTAGATGGGAAAAAAAGAAAATCATCTGCCCATTTTATAGTCATCTATATTGTGCTTTTTTTTTTTTTAATCCTATTTTATTAGTGGTATTTGCCCTGAATATTCCAAATGAAATTAACTCCATTACTATGACCATTTTGCAGCCTTTTGCACATGCTCCAGCAAAGAGTCATTAGCATTATGATGCAGAGGTGATTGCATAGCTTATTTTATACCTCTCAGCCTTTACTCACTGAATATTAAAACATATCTGTTTTTATTCAAAAAATTACTGTCTCCCATCTTAAAGATCTGGCTTATGCTTGCTTTGGAATACACCTGCGACTCTTCACACTAAACTCTGTAGTACTTAGCCTCTCTTGTTACAGATAAAAACATAATTCAGTTTTAGATCTAGCATAAACAGGATCATTATGTTTGGAGAGTGTTCCAAAGCCTGCTATTCAAGCAATCTGTGACATATAAATAATTCAAGACCTCTTCTTTCTCCAAATGACTTCAGTTCAGGCACAGACTCAGAAAGATGGAAGCCCAAATTTATACTGCCATTACAAAATTCAATCTATTTCTGGTTCTCCAATTGAATTATGACTCAGACTCTTCCACTGTTTTCTATTAGCACCAACCCACACACTCCTACCTTTTGCCAACCCATGGAGAAAATAGTCTTATTTGTGAATATTCCTGAGCTTTTTATTAAAACGGCAGCAAACTCCAGCTAATCCAAAGCACCTCACGTTTTCTTTAAAAGGAAAGTAAGGTAGAAAACGGGTCTTCTTTCCTTTTCCTTCCCCTTCCCCCCCCTCAACCTTCGAACCATAACCTCCTTGCCACTAAAGCATTCAACACCTCATTTAATCTCTCCTTGCTGCATTGGCACAGCACTGGAAAAGGAAAAGAGAAAAAAAATAATCTGGGGACTTCATCAATTTTTCATGAATTTTCATTTAGGCCAAAGCCCCCTCTAACAGTGGTCGATAGATCAAGCTGCTGTCACATATTTAACACCTGGGGCTACAGCTGCTATCTCTGGGGGCTGCCACTGACTCAGCCTTAGATCAGAGGCAGCCTGAGCCAGTGCCAGGACCCTCATTGCTCTTTCTCTCGCTTACACGTGGTGCTCTGGTGCTTGCTACTGAAATCCTAGCCACAAATGTGCCTCCCAATATTCCCACTGGAAAATTCCACCACATAGGTCCAATCGTGTCAATTCATATGTAGTGGAAAACTATGCTTTTTATTTTAAAACTTCCAGCTTTCAAATATGAAAACAAGTTTCATGAAAGATCAAACTATTTCAAGCCTGCTTCCCTTTCTAAAATCCTCCCAAGAAAATCAGAGCATCAACATATTTCTATTGATGCCAACCATTATTCAACCTCAATGAAAATATTCTAATACACAAAAATCAAAAGAATGACACTACTCTTTTGAATACAATTCTTTGTAGTTGTTTTGGGACTAGAACATTTATTTTTAATGATTTAACCATGAAACATATAAATAGTACATCAGAATTTGCCACATACACAGTGGAAGAATGGGTTTGGTGCTAGCATTGGCATTACTTCTTCCTTCTGAGGTAGGTTCTACTGGAAAAAGAAAAAAAAGAAACCAAACAAAGCACACCATGGATTAATGCATTAAAAGAAGAAGGAAATAGAATCAAATGTTTTTAAAGTAACTTCCCAAATCACAGTTCTTCACAGTTTCACCAGCACAGAGAAATTTTTCTGAGGACATACACCAGCACAGAGCAATCTGCTCTTGACTGCATGCACATGCTTAGAATAGGAATGGATTTAAAAGCATACTTAAAAGCTTTGGATGGGCTGGCACCTAAATTCATCATGTTTGGAAAAGGTGTTAACTCCTTTGGGACTTCAGCAACTTGCAAAAAAATCACTCCAAAAACACAACAAACAAAATGACTGCATTCAAGATGGGTCACACATTGCTCTGAATCACTGTGTTCCCCAACTGAACTTCACAGGAGAGTTTTTCTTCTGTCTTTATATAAAAATGGATACATCAGGACATTTTCAATCCCACTGTCCATTTGGGATTGAGAAAGAAATAGAAGAGAATGAACCACAATTAGCACTGTTTATCATCTGAATGCATAAGCACACTTAACAAATACATAAAACCAATAAATATTTCTTCATAAATCATTCAAAAGTTGCAAGTACACATTATTAGTAACTGGCAATTTAATAAGCAAAGTAAAACAATTACTGATTCTTTCACTAAAACAGCAGACTCGAGCATTTTAAACCTGTAAAAGACTGCAGTTTCTCACTAATGACACCATTTGAGGCCACCTACAGTCAGATAATAATCCAAAGCCCTGTTGTCAGCAAAGGACAACCATCCTTTTTCTGGTGATGAAAACAGCTTGACTTAGTGTGGAAAGAGCCATTTTCAACACCATCACAAACAGCACAAGTAAGACCCAATGGCATGTACAGCTCCCATGGACAGGGCTGCGCTATCCAGGCAACTCAACAGTTTTCAGCAGCATTTGAGAACAGCTGAATGAGGACTCACTGCTGACAATAGGCTGTCAGCAGCAACTCATTTCCCTAGCGAGCAAGCGTGCTGCTGCAGAGCTGCCTATCTTCCTCAGGCCAGAAATGATGACATTAAGATAACAGTTAAAAGTCTTGAAATAACTGTTCTCTGAAAGTCACTTGGAAACTTGATTTAGAACTAAAAATCATATAAAAAGGCATCTCACAACCAAGGAAAACCAGACGGCTTTGCTGTCATCCTCCAAAGGATGCCTTTGATATATGTCAAACACTGCCACGTGCTTTTAAAACCAGCAAACATAAACCCAGCAGAATCTCTAAAATTAAGTAAATAGGCAATGCACATAATATTTACTTCTTTTCTTTAATGAAGACCTTCCTGTAATCACAGCCATAGCATGGCTCAAGGAAAGAAAAGCACTGTTGAAGTAGAATAGGAGTGCGTGCTTTAGACTGCTAAACCATTTAATTGAGGAATTCAGTCAGTTAAATTTCAAAGCTATGATAACAGTAAAATAATCTAATGTCAGGTTCATGTTGCTATTGGAAAACCTTTGTCTATGGTTTCAGATCTCCGGTTTCATGTTCTATGATCCTGCTTTAAATTAGCCCTGACAATGATACATAGCTTTATTATTTTTAAAGTCTTCTACTATCTCACATACAGTTCATGCATGACCTGCCACCAGCTACAGTGGTTTGACAACTGGGAAAAGGGAAATATAACCCTTATTTTCAAGAAGGGGAAAATGGAAGACCCAGGGAACTACAGACCAGTCAGTCTCACCTCTGTGCCTGGCAGGATCATGGAGAGGAACCACGACACGCTTGAGAGATGGCCAATGACAACCTCATGAAGTTCAACAAAGCAAAACGCAAGGTCTTACACCAGGGTTGGGGCAATCCCAGGCACAAAAGCGATTCAGAGCAGCCCTGCAGAGAAGGACTTCAGGGTGTTGGTCAGTGAGAAACTAACATGAGCTGGCTTCAGTGTGCGCTTGCAGCCCAGAAAAGCCAACCGTATCCTGGGCTGCATGAAAAGAAGCATGACCAACAGGTCAAAGGATGTGATCCTGCCCCTCTACTCTGCTCTCGTGAGACCCCACTTGCAGTTCTGGTGACTCCAAAATAAGAAGGACATGGAGCTGTTGGAGCAAGTCCAGAGGAGGCCATGAGGATGATCAGGGGCTGGAGTACCTCTCATATGAAAACAGGCCGAGAAAGTTGGGGCTGTTCAGTCTGGAGAAGAGAAGGCTGTGTGGAGACCTCATAGCAGCCTTCCAGTATTTGAAAGGGGCCTACAAGGATGCTGAAGACGGACTCTTCATCAGAGACTGTAGCAACAGGACAAGGGGGAATGGGTTTAAACTTAGACAGGGGAAGTTTAGATTAGATATAATGAATAAGTTCTTTACTGTGAGGGTCGTGAGGCATTGGAACAGGCTGCCCAAAGCAGTGGTAAATGCTCCATCCCTGGCAGTGTTCAAAGCTAAGCTGGACAAAGCCTTGGGTGACATGATCTAGTGTGAGGCATCCCTGGCCCATGGCAGGGGGACTGAACTAGATGATCTTCAGGTCCTTTCCAACCCAAACCATTCTATGATTCTAGACAGTAACTCCAGATAGAGACTAAAGATATTGCAACAAGAGTCTCTCAGCAGTCAATGGAAGCAGGGATCAGTGAAAACCAACAAAATATAGAGCACATTTAAATTTAAAATTCATCTCTTACTTCGATTTGAGGACTCCAGGTATAGCTTGAATGATCTTCAGAACTTTGACAGAGGTCTAAATCTCAACAGGATTACAATGATGATTTTAATGTGTATATGCCCCCCACATAGGTTTTGTCAACAGTTTTAAAACTACATGTACGGAGACAGAAATAATCCAGTAAGTTTATCTACAGTCATACTCACCCAGATTTCAGTCTTCCTTACATTGGTTGTTTTCTCTATTCCTAAATACCTACCAAAAGTGAATAACATTCTGCAATGCTTTTATTGGAAGATACACATTTAATTGTGCCTTAATTGTGTGACAAAACACTTTTCAGTTTTTGTTTGAAACAGTTCTGAATCTAGGTTATGATCAGTGACAGGTAATGAACAAGTCTGTTCTACTTGGCTTATACCACCATCTAAATATTTCTCCAAAATGGTATTCTGTGCAATAAGACGACTGAAGCCTCAGGATCACATCACATCTGCTATAAAAGTTTTCAGACTGCATCAGGAATAACGATTTCTGTGCTTTTCTTTTTCTCACCCTTTAAACTTACATACTTTCTGATGTGTACTTAAATCCATTCTTTACCAAGTAAGCAATGCAAGTTTGTGCTAAAGCCCTATTTCAGTCAACTACATTTTAGTGAAGCTACTGCCAGATGAAGAACTGGGTGGGGAGAACTGAAGTCCAACAAGAGGAGAGCATTCATAAATCTACTAAAATACACATTTATGTGAAGACACACAGCTACTCTTAGTTGATACTCCAAATACAAAGATCAGTGTTTATTCAACCCAAATAACTAAGCAGAAAAAAAAAAAAACACAACCAGAAAAAAACCAAAACCAAACGCAACACATTTTATGTATGATGAGCTTGTTTGCTTTGTGAATAAAACGAATATCCCCGTTAACTCTACTGAAAGCAGATTATGCATGCCGGGTGGTCTCTGAAAAAGCTATAAGGACTCCTCTGTTAAGACAAAGAGAATCAATAAAGAGTAAGACTGCTCTGGATGATATGAGAAATGGTCAACAATTTCACTTGCCATTCACATAATGAATGAGGCCTGTATCATGTTTATGATAGAGGAGCATATATCAAGGTTTCCAGCAGTACGGAATGTGAGTCACCAAGAAGCTGTCTGCTTCTGTTGAAGTAACAGATTACTAGATAAAGAGAAACAGACAGTGCACCTTATATTAACTGATAGGTATTTTTCCACATTAGTTTCAGTATAACCAACTTCAGTCATAATTTAAAAATTAGATTATTCTTCAGAGGAAGATTAGCCCTTGCCCATGTCCGTGTCAATCATGATTATACACTGGCTAGAACAGTGCTTCAGTATAAATCACATACTCCATATGGTCACTGCTATTGTATAAATGCATGTAAAAATGCCTTGACTAAGAGCTATAACTAATGACAAAATACATACTTATTTACATTTGTTGTCTCACAGACTGCTGACTGTGTGCAAGTGCTGCATGACAGCATAAAAAGCATTTATAAAGTTTTACGCAATCTTAATCATATAAAACTACTCACATGCCACTTCCAGGGATGCATTGCGACTCACAGCTTCTCCAAGATAGTTCCTTGCTACGCAAACATAACTTCCTTCATCAGGTTTACTCCTGCGTCCATGCACGATACGCAAGAAAAATAAAGACCCGCTGGGCAGCAGCATGCGGTGGGAGCGCGGATCATCCTTGTCCGTTTCCACCCTCTCTCCATCCTTGTACCACTCAATAGTAGGAGTTGGCCGTCCTTCAGCTTTACAGTTCAAAGTTGTTGGCTCTCCTTTAGAGACTATGACATCTGAAGGATGCTCAACAATCCGTGGTGGAAAATCCTCCTGGCGGAGACGGGATCCTAGAGTAAAAGGAGAGAGAGAGGAAAGAACAATTTACTTTACCTCTTTAGGCTTCACGAAGAGTTCTCACAAGTTACTCTTCTAATGCCTCAACAATTTTCAAAATAAAAAAGAAAATATGAAATCCTGTACACATCTGATACTGTTTTGTCAGATACTAGAGACTGCATCTGGCACTTTCAAGTCCCAAAACCCAAGTTGAACTACAGATATACACCTCTAAGGCATTATCAAATCTGTACTACGTGCAAACTGGGCTTAAAGGAGGATCTCTTACACATAAATGCATGACAATCTTTCCCTTATTCCAATAATCTATTTACATTTCTCCTAGATTCCTGTGTGCTTCTGGATTACATGGCTACTGCTCTCTCACCCTTTTATTTGCCAGATTCAACATATGGACATCCAAAAACACTGCCTTACCACCCACTGGATAACAGATCTTTGAAGTTTTACATACATGCTTTATATACCTTTTCCACAAAAAGCCCAGGTATGAAAAGATAAGGAAATAAAGTCACACAAAACCACAATCCCAAAACAAACCTGAAAAGTATTCCTTCCTTCATAAATTTCTAATACAACAGTTGGCAACTTAACTGTTCACAGTGTCTAAAATCATTAATGAGCTTTATTTTTATTTGGAAATCTCAAACAGTAATTGCACATTAGAAATCTGCAGAGGACTGTATGCATATATACACATACACAAATTCAATATAGGCATACATGTGCCTGAAAGAGCACTGAAAACATCTGTGCCTAGAAACCATTATAGATTCATTTCCATTTTTCTTCTTTCTGCATTCATCCTTTTCTTCACGTTTCCTTTTGGTTTACACCATGCTTTATCTGAAAATGTAATTTCTAACCAATCTCTATCACCCCTGAATTCCTACCAACAGTGCATCACAATCCTGGTTACACGGTTACTGAGAGCTGAACATCTCCAGCATTTATACAGAGTGTATCTAACAAGAAATCTGGAACCTTGGATTATCCCCAAGAGCACTTCAGGACCTCAGTCCAAGTGCAGCATACTTTGGAAAGAATGTGGTTATACTTTTTCTGCTTACTTTTTTTTTCAGCATTAGGGATTACGTAAAGAAATTATTCGCTCTACCACTGGAAAGTAATAAAACCCAACATATTAACTTCTTCCAAATGCCCATCAGAACACTGTTTTTCACTTTACAATACTGGTAATGAATACACCATCATTAAACTTTTGCAACTATCAGGACTACTAGCTATCGATAACACTGAAGTTCCTACAATCCTAATTTTGTGCCCTCTAGAATAACAACTTTGTGCCTTGCCCTGTACTTTTCTGTGCTGGCGCTTTGGCACACTGTTCTTCTGCCTTTCTATCTTTTCTTTACACTCAGTTGCCTGCCCACTGCCTAGGAAAGGGAACCAGCAGAGCCTGAACATTGTCCTCCACATTCTCCAACAAAGCCTTGCCACTCAAGTCCTGGAATAAGGAAGGGAGGTGCTGGCAGAGGAGAGAGCCTGTAAAAGTAAGGTATGGGGAAAGGATTTGCTCTGGGTCTACCACCCTGGGGAAAGTTGCAGTGCCAGTCTTCCATCACAGCTTTCATATAGTGCAGTTTCACTAAACAAGTCACAGCATTCCAAATCTTCACTGAACTCGTCAAAAACTCCAGCAGTATCACAACTCTTGTCAAAGTCTGCAATACTTTTCTGAAAAAGTTAATTCTTTCACTATTAGTATGCTTCTTGTTACAGCTATAAAGAGACAAACTGTAGAGATAAGAAACTACAAGAACAGTGTCACCCAACAGAAAACCAAAGTCCAGCACTCATAACTTCAGCATCAGATATAATTCATTACTGCATACTTAATTAGACTCTATTAGCCTGTGAAGCAGTTTTGATGTTACAAACACATCACAGTAGTTCATGCATCTACATTGCTTCTCATAAAAATCAAGTCAGCTCTCCTAATTGTTAGTACAAATCATCTTTTCTAGCATGGATCCTGAAAATCCTTCGAGCAGAGCTGCCCTGTTAGGACAATTGGACTACGCTTCTTAAACACATGAGATACCACCTTCAGCAGGTTAGCGAAGCATTTGGCTCAACTATCTGATCAGCAGTTTTGCCGAGTCATAGAAAAGCAATTTAACATCAGGATCTTCATTATATTCTAGGCACTACATATTTTAAAATATTTGCAATGTTTTGTTTATTCTAAAAGTTAAGAGGAGAGCAATAAGGATCTGTTCTACAAAGCAAATCCATCTTCAGACTTCCGTTTCACTAACACTCACGTCATTGCCATACAGGCTTGCCATAAGGTGTTGTACTACTGCTGAACAAAAGGACTCTTTCAGTGGCTACCAAACTAGATTACTGATATAGCAAAAGCATCCATAATCTGTACTGCTAGTACACGAAAACCCACAAACAATTTATACCTAAGCATAGATAAACTTGGAGCACATTTAGAAAAGACAGACGTGTTTTATTTCCCCTTCTAGTGACAAAAAGACATTTGAAATCTAGCAGGAAAATTTGCAGTTGGAAAGTGTCCCCAGACCATGACATCATACACAACATTGAAAGAAACTAAAATCTCCATTAAAGTTTAAAACAACCACAGAATCACAGTACATGGGACTAAAAAACTAACTTCATACATCAACTAGACACGTGTATAATACTCTCCACACAAATCTATCAACTTCCATCATTGCTTATTCTCAAAAGAAGCGAACAAAACCCTACTAGGTGTGTTAAGAAATCCCTACTAACATTATCAGTAGGAACACCAAAGGTGAAACTTTAGAGGGATTTAAGTCAGAAAAAAAGAAGAGGCAAGACTACATTCTGATAAACAGTTAGCAGAATGTAACATAATTGGCAGCGAAAAATGCAAATTCAAAATATTCATTTTCTTATACACAAAGGTTTACTGATAATGTTCAAAACTCAAAGTAGTACATTCAACAGAGAATCACAAGCCATGTTGATCATTTGAAAAGAGCTTTCTAAAGAGTTAAACCTCCCACCTCATACAGCCCAATTCAAAACCCCTCCTCAGGCCATAATAGGACTAATTTTTCCTCTTCAGTACAAATGTTTCTCACAAAAGTAATGTTTACCTCCCTCTATCCTAATTAAGCAATTTGTGCACAAAGAGAGGGTTGAAATGTGGGCAGCAAAGACCCCGCCAATCAGCAAGGAGAAAGGCTTAGGCAGTGTTCTGAGGGGAGCTCATACCACACATTCCTATGATGGCCAGGTGTACCTTCAGCTATCTAACACTGTAAGTTATGTCCTTGATGTACACTTAAAAGGGGGGAAGAAAAACACACGCAAGAAATCAGTCACAGAGCACAACAGACTCCCTCTTTCAAAACTGAACTGAGCATCAACACCTATTCCAGAAGGATATACTAATTCAGACAGAACAAGGAAAACCAAACTCTTGACTCCATTGCCTCTCTTCTGGCAGACACAGACACTGTCTACATGCCAGAAAGTTAACAGCCCCAAATGGTGTTTTCCTAGTTGAGTTTTGATTCTTCCCCCAGGGCTCCCTCACACCCCACTTCACAATACTCTTACAAATACAACCTGATTTAGAAGGAATTGAAAAATAATTAACCCCATGAACCAACTGGGCAGAAAATGATAATTTTCCTTTTACTGGAGGGTAAGATGGAACCTTGATCTACTCAAGATTTTAAGTGGTTTGACTGAAGCAGGTAGATGTGTTCTATCCTGGACTACTTCCTTCTCCATTCTTTCCCCAAGGATTTCCAATACAGAAATCTTTCATGCATGCAGAACGCATAGTAACCCTGAATTTAAAAGTCCCTAAATAGACGTTACTATGATGAACTGCAATGACTGAATTAGCTGTTATATGCTGTTGGATAAAAACATGCCTTTGGAAGAAGTCCTACAGTACCATGACTAACTGAAACCTGCAGCTATGGAAAGGAGAGCATTTACATTTACTTAAATACTCAGAGTAGCCACTGTACATTAAGGTGCACACAGCTATCGCAGATGACTGGTTATTACACATCTTGAGAAACAGTTCCACATACATCTCACCAACTAATTCACAGGGAAAGTTTTAGGCTCATCTTTTTGTTATTACTTCAAAGAACAATTAAAACCACTGTTCAAAAGCAAAACCCAAAACATACATGAAAAAGAGATAACATTCAGGTCTATTATAGCACACTACCTGCAATATTAACATTTCCTTGTTCATACTGTTGCATTAAACAAAAAGTTACTAAGATTATGACAACAGAAGTCAAGAAAAGCCATCTCTGCTCAACTTATCTCTGTACTTTTATCACGATGTACCTTTAACATGTCATCTTATATTTTAAAAATATTTCTGTCACAAACTGAGTAATTGACAATTACAATTTATTACTGAACATAACTGAGCAGTAAAAAGGATTATCTCACACAAAGGCAAAACAAAAGAAAAGCAAAGTGATTCTATTGCACTTCTAGCATCTGCCATAACATGAGATACTCCTACATTAATACTAATAAGAAAACAAGGAAAAAACTAACAGATGAAGTTGTAAAAATTAGTTATAATGACATGCTGTCTTGATGCTATCAGGCAAAGCAGGAAAAGCACAGAAATAAGTACAGCATTTAACATAACTTCAGAGACACCTGGAACACTGCTAATCACACTCCAGCAATGTCTGTGATTGTTAGTTTTCTGTGTGAGACTCTAAACTAGAAAAACATGGATAAAGATGTTTTCTGGCATGTGGTGAAGGTATAAACAATCTTAAGAGTGTTTGGATTTCAACATTAGTTCAATATAATAGCCTTGGGGCATGGCGGTGGAAATAAAGGAATAAATAAAAAACATTCTGCCTTAATGTTGTTGAAGTTTCAGATAAAGTTTTGCGAAGACCACGCTATCGGCAAAACCACTACATCTGTTTACAGTGCTTTACTAGATAGCTCAATGTTCTCTCCTTCAAACAGCTTTTTTGTGGGGATAAGGCAAAGGAAGGTAGAAAGCAGCATTCAGAAGGCAGCGGACATCAATTAGCAGAAATATTCAGACTCTGTCAGAAAATAAGGCTTTGGAGAGATGTGAATGCCATAGTACAGTGGATGCTACCAGAGCTAGAAAACCTAATATGGGTGAGGTGCTCAGACAATACTTGTTAATAAAATAAGATACTAAATTCAATAGTCCTCAGTGGGTAAATCAGAACTACTGCCAAGGAGCAGGAAACGACTGATGGAACAGTATTAATGCACTGCTTTATCCCACATGTTAATTGCTCACCTGAACAGGTTAGAATATTTTCACTGGTTTCTTCTCAGGTAAACAAGAAAGTAAGACTATATTGCTGACTGTTTGCTAACATTCAAATCCACAAGCCAGCACCAAGTCAAAAATACAGAACAATATATTAAATTAAGTAAGTCACATTCGAAGCTACTTCACCAATGGCAACTTTTATTTCAATGAAAAGCTATGAAATTTTTCCAAACACTGCTTGGAGTAAACAAAGAATAAAATACTGAATCAGCCAAGTCTAGCTTTTCTAATAGTATTTCATTTTTGGTTTTACTGGTAGATACTAGTACTTCTGCTTAAATGCAGATTTTTTCCATATTTCCTAAAGAATGTATCTGAACTTCTTGTGGTAAAATTTAAGTTACAGTCTACAGTTAATGAAAACTAAAACATGCCTCATGAAACCCTGTATTACACTGCTCGCTAAAGATTAATGCTGTTCTATTGCGTGTTTACTTGTGAATAAAGTCATCAACATTTTAAAGTGAACATCAAGTTATCAACTTGCATTGTCTAAGACACTGATAATGTTTTGTCACTGTAACAAAACACAGCTGTCATTTTCAGATACCAAAGCCTGGTAACTACTGATAATTGCTCACTTGATAAATGTTGACTAATGGAAAATGCAGAGTTCCCTTAATAATAATTGATGAGTTTATAGATTTTTGATAAACTGTCACTTCACAGGTAATGAACACTTTTGCATTCAAATCTACCTTTATGTGTGAATTGTTTCTGCATCACTCATTACTAATGTCTATAGAGGTCAGGACACTGAACAAGGTACAAGGGAAGCCCTTGTACCAGAGCCGAGCCGAGCAAGAGGAATCTGCTGGAGGAAACACTTTGACATAAACAGACAAGAGGAAGATCCAGTTATTTAGATGTCCAGATACCACACATGCATTGAAATATATTTGCCACCAGCTCTCATGCTCCCCCTTCCTGTCTCATGAATTTGTGTACTTAGATACTTCCTAATCAAAGTTGTGAAAGAAAGAAGTGAGCAGCTAAGAAAAGTAGAATAAAAAGATCTAGATTACGTATTGTGCTTTAGGTGTCTGAGACACTCTGCTCTTCCACTTCCCCTGCAGTAATTCAATTCAGATGTGTTGGAGAAGACATTTTCTGACAATCACCTTCAAGACCTTCACCTTTTGGAAAGTGTAAAATGCAAAGTCATTCATTCATTCTGACCAATTCAGCACCACCAGTGTTCTGACCAAGTCAGGCTGTTATTCATGATCACCAGCAAGCCTCATGGATTTGATGCAATATGCTCAAACTTCCTCATAAATTCTCTCAGGGATCCAATGTACCAAACAGAGTTACACTTACAGCATATAAACAGAGTACCTATTATTTTCAACTTAACCTGGTTGATTCTATAGCCAAATAACTCTAAAAATAAATAAATAAATACATACATAAACTATTGTATTAAAGAATTATTACCTATCAAAGAAATAGATTTGCTATAGAGACACAGCAGTAAGAAGAAAACTAAACCAAAGAGTCAATATTCTATTTTTTTTTTTGCTACATTTCCACAAAGCCACCATCCAATCCCTACCATAAGGGTAACGTGCTCTCTGTGTGTGTATACATATGTGTGTGATATATATAGAATTGTAGAATGGTTTGGGTTGGAAGGGACCGTAAAGCTCATCTAATTCAACCCCCTGCATGGGCAGGGACACCTTCCACTACAGCAGGCTCCTCCAAGCCCCATCCAGCCTGGCCCTGAACACATCCAGGGATGCAGCAGCCAGAGCTTCTCTGGGCATCCTGTGCCAGCGCCTCAGCACTCTCACAGTGAAGAGTTTCTTCTTAATATATAAATCTGAATCTATCATTTTGCAGTTTAAAGCCAACCCCCCTTGTCCCGTCACTACATGCCCTTGAAAAAAGTCCCTCTCCAGATTTCTTGTAGGCTCCCTTTAGGTACTGAAAGGCTGCTACAAGGCCTGCCCAGAGTCCTCTCTTCTCCAGGCTGAACAAGCCCAGCTCTCAAACTGTCTCCACGGCAGACGTGCTCCAGCCCTCTGAGCATCTTTGTGGCCTCCTCTGGACTCACTTAAGCAGGTCCGCGTCTCAAAGGCATTTGACAATTCAACTTCCAGTCCTTTCAGACCACCATCTTACAAATTTCAAGGAAAAAAAAATGTTCATTTATTGCACTTCACTCTCCTCCAGTTTTAATTAATTAGCTTCACATCGAGACCTAAATTTGATTTCGTCTATTAATCCTACTCTTTATATAAGCAGCTACAAAGGCAATGGTCTTTTACACAAGAAAAGCAACAGTACACACTAAATTCATAGCCTTTACATTCATTTCTTAATGAAATATTTGTGGCTACTGGTACTGACATACCATTTATCTGTATCTCTTTACTTCTTTCATAGCTTTTTTTCTACCTGGCTTTCTACATACAAGAAAGCTCTCCCTAAGTTGATCTCTAAGGCTGCTACACCTTTTGTATCATCTCTGAAGGCTCACATTTTGATTTCTTCAACATTCTAAAGACATAGCTTTAATAATAGCTTTAATTTATGGATTCAGACTTAAACGGGGGAAGTATAGGTTAGATATAAGGAGGAACTTCTTTACTGTGAGGGTGGTGAGGCACTGGAATTGGTTGTCCAAGGAAGCTGTGACTGCTCCATCCCTGGCTGTGTTCAAGGTCGGACTGGATGGAATCTTGGATGACATGGTCTAGTGCAAAGTATCCCTGCCCATGGCAGGGGTTGGAATTAGATGATCTTAAGGTCCTTTCCAACCCTAACTATTCTATGATTCTACAATCATCCACTTGGTTCAAGAAAGCAAGCCAGGACTAGACTTTCAGTAACAGGACTAACAGCCATTTAACATCATGCGTACCAGACATCATCCCCACTACAGATCTGCCACCTACCATTCTATTCCCCCTACTGTTCTCATTTAATTGCTACACAAAGGGAAGTTTAAAATATGATGTGATGTATTCCATTTGAAACTTCCAGTTCAATAGTTCTCATAGACTATGTTTCATAGGCATATGCTTCATAGGCATATTGTATATTTACCACAGGAAAAAAAAATAATGCCTGAAAGACAATTAAACTTGAAAGACAAGTTCATAATACACTTTCCTAGAAAACAGTAGTAGAATAAACATCAACCAAAAGAAGTCACGTCGACATTTCAAAGCTTATGTGTACACTTGCAACTTATGCCTGCAAGTGAAAGCGATCAATACTGTGTCTGAGATGATTAGCTTTTTCAGTACTTTTGGTAGAATTTTGAATTAATTCCTTGTAAAAGTTTTGCCAACAATGCATATTCTACATCAGACAGTGTAAAAGGGCTGTTTATCAGGAAGAGAAATATCAAAACTCTAACAGAAAACAAACAAACAAACCCACAACAAAACCAACGAAAACCAACTCCTGCAACAGAAAATAATAGATGTAGGAAGTAAAAGGCCTGAAGGTAGTTGAGTTTTGTTAGAGGACAGCTCCAAAGACATATTTTTATGCACAAGAAACTTCTTTTATGCTAGAATCTTGGGTTATTTTTACTGTAAAAATAAGAAAAAAAAAATCAGAACACAACCAAACAACTGAAATTAAGGTATTAAAATCACAATTGAAAGAATAACGTTCTTTTAGGACAGGATGGATAGCTACAAAGTCTCTGCAGAATCTTTTTCTGGCTATGTAGGATTTATTGGCTGGGCTCCCTTTTTCCTTACACAGGCTCTAACACTTCTGAATGACATAACATTAAGCTTGAAAAAAGACACTCCTGCAGCTACTTAGTTAAATCTACTGAAAGACAGTCACAGTTACTGTTCATTTTCCTGCTTCTTCATACGCCTTGTCCCACTTAGGAAGTACTTATCAGAAACACTTATTACACGTATCTCTTAGATATAATGAATAAGTATGTTGCTTTCACTACCCTTTTAACCACAGAATTGACTGAAAGCAAGCAGAGACCTCAGACACAGATCCAGTCAGTCACATCCTAGTTTGAACAAAAGATAATGTACAAAAAAAATCAAGATAATAAGGAAACTCAACTGCTGCACAGGCTGATGTGCTGGCATCAGGCTGATTATCCCAGACGCATTCCTCTAGGCAAAGTGACATGGTAACGATTACATTTCAGAAATTCATACTTTACAATCTCTCCCCCTCCCCTGAGATTTGGTAGATGGGAACAGACTCCAAGGATATGACTGCTTCCAAGGTAAGGCTTTTGACAAAGCTGCATCAGCAATGATAAGGTCCTCTGAAAGCTTTTCCTCGAGCAAAATTAATCCATTAAGCAACACATCCTAACTTCCCCAGGACGTTTATCTGCAGATAAGTCACCTTTCTTATAGTGCACGTCTGCTGAAGAAGGGATAGCAGGCGATGCTGACAGGCGAGATCAATAACTGTCATTAAAAACATCTGACCAAATCTTATTGGAGGGCTGATCCTATTAAGTTTCTCTTGCATAAAAGTGTGACTTCGCTAAGTGAGGTATAATCAACTTTAAGCATAAAGAAACACTGCAAACATAAAATTCCATTGTATAAGCATGAAATTATTTCAGGGGAAGCATTCTAAAATTCTATTCTAAAGCAATGGAAATTTATTCTAATTCCCTTTACTTCAGTATTTTTCTCCTCACACACCAACATACAAGTTTCACACTTCAATTCTGGGGCATGAGGGCAGGATAATAAAAACCTCAACCTGAATTACAGGCTAAAATCTAGAATAGCCAACACAGAGCAAAACTGAACAGTTCCGCTCTGCCCTGGTTTTAACAGTGCAAATTGCATCCTGATTAACAAGTTTGCTAATGGACCTTTCCTCACATAACATGAAATAACAAAATCTATCTCCATTCCTTTTCATCCAGCACTTCTCAGAAATACATTAGAACCACCCATATCGCAAATAGGTAAGATGAAAAAATGTAGCCAACATATAATCACAGAATGGTTTGGGTTGGAAAAGACCTTAAGATCATCTAGCTCCACCCCCCTGCCATGGGCAGGGACACCTCACGCTAAACCATGTCACCCAAGGCTCTGTCCATCCTGGCCTTGAACACCACCAGGGATGGAGCATTCACAACATCCTTGGGCAACTCATTCCAGTGTCTCATCATCTTTACAGTAAAGAACTTCTTCCTTATATCTAACCTGAACTTTCCCTGTTCAAATTTGAAGCCATTACCCTTTGCCCTATCAGTACAGTCTCAATGCTTGTGCTCTCTTTGCACAATATCCACCATAGCTATGCTCCCTGCAAGCAGATAATAAACAACTGTTTATTTAATAACACACCAATACTTAATAACAAACCAATCCCCTCCCACAAAAAGAAAAAGACCCACCAAAAACCAAACTGAAACCATCATGTAAAATGTATACGCATATATATGCCAGAATGACCTTCCAGAGGTCCCTTCTAATCCAAATTAATCTATGATATGTATGTAACAGAAGCATAAGAGAATAAGAAGTTTTTTTCTCTTTTCATCCAGTAGAGCTCAAGCACAACAGCTCTTCCCTTGGGAGCCTTTCAAAATCACTCTGGAATTTAGCAAAGCACAAGCGTACGCCTGACTCTACCAAATATCTTTTAGCTCTTTTTCAGGTCAAGGACAGAAGGAAAAACAACAGACAATGTTTATATACAGCACAATAACTTATTATACAACTAGCATATTGTCATCATAGCACTGGGGAACTAACAACGGCTTACCAGCCAGCCAAAGGGGAGCTTTTCATCTTCCCACATACCACTGTAAAAAACAATGGCTAATTTGGAGCAAGTAAATCTTACACTTTTACATAGAAGGGCTGATAAACACAGGCTCTCTAAAGTCTAAAACTTTACATCCACTTTAACAATACTAAACTGAAACAACAGCTATAAGAAAAGCTTTGACAATCTGGCCCAGATCCCTTCAAAAATCATGAGTCAAACAGTTGTCAGCCATCTGTGAAATCAGGCTATGTAACTAACTTTGTAAATAAAGTGTTATATAAACTCCACAAAAACAAAGAAGGTTGTTCTCTAACCACAAACTCTGAACCTGTCTTCAAAAAGCCTATTCAAAAAAACTTACAATTATCTGACCTTTAGCTTTCATATAAATATTTTGAAATACAAAGTAAAAATGTCCACAATGTTGTGCTGTTAAAACCAATTATGAATCTTGTCTGTATTTTAGTTCTGATTAATAATTCATCCTTATTCCACAACACAAATGTAATATGAATTTTATCAATATTTTTAAGTACGGTTGACAGTTCTGACATGCTAACTTTTACAGAAGACTATATACAGAACTATTTCAGCCAAGAAACTTACTTTCTTATCTTTTCCTACAACTTCACACTTATGAAACCCTCTCTGGTGTCGCTAACAAACCAATATCCTAAAACCTGAAAAAAAAACCAAGTCTGGTATCTCCCAGCTAGACAAAAACCCTGAGGTGGCAAACAGATAGATGTACCTCAAGGTAGTTAAGGTAACGAGTTCTGCAAATCAGAAGCAATACAGTTTGGTCCACTCAGAATTCAACAAAGCTATCCTCATATAGTGCAACTTAGAAAAATCCTACTCAGGTTAGCAGATGTAAGCAATTACATATTTTGCACGCCATGGAAATCAGGTCTGTGATTCTAAGTAGTACAAAAAGAACACTAGATAACAGCAACAGAAATCAGTATGATTTCACCCATTAAAGCAGTCTTGAAATGATATTTTGAAGAAGGTGTGGGATTCCTACTTTAAGCACAGCAGGCATACAACTTTGGTGTTCCGACACCCTGCAGCCACTGTGTTCACTACTGACACTGGCAACAAAGGCTCCCACTCTGTTCCTCTGAACTACACCAGCTGTGAACGCCTAGGGAATTCCAAGCAGACATCCTAAAATAAGCTTTTGTAAAGTTCCAAGGCACTATCAGCAAATCAATATCAATTTGGCAGCAAACCTCAAAATAAAATTCAAAGTAATATGATGGATTATCTAAAGCTCACTGTAATCTCTTGGTTTAGAAACCTACAGATTACACCTTGGCCATTTGTCAAATAGTTTCTCTTTGGAAGCTTTAGCTAGTTACAGAAAAGTTTTTCCAAAAACATGATGAAAGCAGAGATCAAGTTCTATGAAGAAAGCTTCAAATCCTACTTTTCCTAACTACAAAAGGGGGTATAATGTAAGATATTTTGTAGATATCTTTGACATTTAAGGTTCTATCAATAGAGCAGCAACATGTTTTTATACCTATTACTTTTCTGATTAATAACTTAAGGACTGCCGCTGCAGTTGGCTTTCTCTCTGAAGTGAAATCAAAACTTCCGTACCATCTAGGAAAACAAATCAAATATTTATGGAAAAACAAAGAAAAGCTTATGGTTGACACTATAACGATGCTTGCATGAAGACCAACATTTACCAGTGCTTTCAGTCTATGTGAATATCTTAATACAGCTGCATCATACCTATGTGTGTACTTTGGGAAGAGAGAAAAGTCCTATCTCTGGCACTTTCAGTCAACATACTGCTAATTTATTATTTTGCTTCTATTACCAGAAGACTGTGGCTAGAAAAATAATTAAGCTCAAAATCCTGGTGTATTTGTTAACTACAGACTTTTGTCCTTTTCTGATTTTCCTCATTCAATGGAAAAAAAAAATTAAGTTATTATTTCATGTCACTTTTCAGAGTTTAAAAAACCCAAACATTCACCTTCTAGAATACTGCTTAGGAAAGAGAAATACACTTGAAAGCAAACAGCTCTGTCATCAATCAACTTTGCAGACCTAAGGGCAAGCCCCACAACAGGTCTTTAAGGTGCAGCATATTTCTCCCGCACAGCTTTTTCTACTACAGATTTTACACATGCACAAACACTTTCCTGTTTTTCTCCCAAAGAAGATCTGCCTCTCACTATTAATGTCATACCTATATCTTGGTCATAAAACAAAATGCTATGCAACAATATAAAATAGAATATATAGTACCTTATTAAAACAGTGAGAAGGAGGCTTATTACTGGTAGCACAGGACTGGCATGCTGTAGGGATCAAGAAAGGATTTAAAAAACTATGCTGCTGGATTTCTGGAGAGACCTTTACTGCAAAACAAAGCCCAATAAGTTTTATTTACACCAAAAGCAGCAGCAAGCTTGAGGAAAATGACACAGGTATAGCGTAACAGTCACTTGTAACTAGCTCAGCTAAAGAGAGATTTCCATTTCTTGGCACAGCAACAAATCCTCAAGCAGAGAGGGGCTAGGGGTGAGATTTTTTTCCTCTGTAAGTAACTTAATGAATGAAGTACTAATTAACATTATGGCATTGATAAATGGAGAGAGAGATTAGGGATGTACTCGATATTCAGGCCTTCCCAGATGGACCGTCAAAGCCACATTAATTCCTATCTCATTGGAGCATCTGCTTCTCCCATAATCCATTGCCCCTTGGTACACACAACACAAACTGTTGTGACTCAATTCGATTTATATCAATCTAATTTCTTTTAATCCAATTTGTATTCCAATCTACTACCTTCTAATCACTTAAATCTTCAGCCTCCATCTGGTAAATTTTCTCTCAAAATTAACCGAGCAGATGCCTCCGCAATTGTCTTCCACAGTCAGGCTAATCATGCCCTCGCAGTGGCCTACAGAACACGCTGAATAGGTACGTGACTTACAGCATTGCCCTTCTTATTACAAACATGACGATGCAGGAAGGCCATTTTGTCTGTCATTAATTGGTTCATTTGCATAACACTGCCAGGGAAAGATGTCTAAGAAACAAAAGCCAAGAGCAGAAAGCTTCAAAAAGGCAGTATGACATGCTCATCATTTGTCACATGGCCATTACACTTTGAACCAGCTATTGTTTGTGTTAACAAACACAGAACTGGATTACAGCTAAATACATAACAAACATCTACATACAATATTGGATTGAGTGATTTTCAGCATTGCTGCCACTGAACTTGCAGAGAGCAAGTGGGCTGCCCAAATAAAATTCCAAGAAAAGAACATGACACTAAGAAAATTAGAAAGCACATTGTTTTGCCAGACCACAAAACTTCAAACCCCGTCTCTCCACCAGATTAGCTTTTGGTAGGCACAAGTCCGGCTCTATTTGTAGTTGCAGCTGTGCAAAAGTTAGAGATCTTCAGGTTTCCCCAAACCTTTTCCCAAGACAGCAAGGGCCACAAGCAGGATTGTTAGCAGGATGAGGAAATAAAGAAAACAAAATAAGAATGAAGTTACATTCTCAGCCAATTCTGTGTGGCAAGTAAAAGGCAGAAACAGTAACGCCACTCCTTTAAAACTGGCTGCATCGTAAGAATATCATTTTGATCTTTCCCCTTGAGCAATGCTACATCATCTCCAGAAAGCTGAAGGTAGGTCGATCTTTCCCCTTGAGCAATGCTACATCATCTCCAGAAAGCTGAAGGTACGTTCAACACAGAGTGTACATTGCGATTCAAGTGTTCACGACTGTGGACTACCAAAGTTATAGCCAATGCTTTTTTCAAACCTGTTACTCAGAATCCTCAAAAGGACAGAAATGGAAGTGCTGAATATATTGCTTATATTTCCCAAGAAATGGTAAGTGAAAAGCAAACACAACAGGTATTTAGTAAATAGTGAGGAAAGAACAAGAAACAGCAGGCTGGGCCAGTGGAGGAGGCAGAACAGTAGCTAGCTCTGTCACACATAAGCAAAAGAGAAGGAAAGAAAATTTCCACTTGGCACTCAGTGCCTCGCATCATGACTTATATTCTTGCTGGCCACAACCATTTATGTAAGACTAGCTATTAAACAACTGTCTACAAACTCAGAAGGAGGCATACTGCCTTTTTGCCATTACAGCTTCTATGTAAAATAAGTAGCTCTGCATCTGTCAGAACAATATAAATCACATCAACATGGAAGGGTCAGCTCCCAACCTTCGTGTCAAAAATACTGTGTCATCCAAATTTTCAGTAGCTGGAAGATGAGCTTACCACGATGATTTGCCTGGAGCTTGCTACTGCTTCCTCCCCTCCTCTCAATCTTTCATATCTATCACTGATTAAGAGGTTTTGCTTTTCAGTTAATAGGTACCTAGTAAATTTTTCACGACCTAAGGATAGCAAACAGTCTAACTACAATGGATCCAAGCCAGAGGATGCCGGAGAAGGAAAGGGAGGGTGTGCTTGGTTAAGGAGGGGGTGGAGTGGGCAGTCTTTCTTCCCCTCCCACAAGCTGTCAAGTCCTTCTGTGCACACCCCCCACCCTCATCCCTGCTAAAAACCTTCCTCTCTGTGCCTGCCATGACAGGTGGTCCAGATTTTCACTTAGAGAATCTGGCCACCCTATGTTTGCAACACCTCCCCGCTTAGTATCATCTGTGAATTTAATTAGCATGCAGTTTACCCACTCACTCAGATTATTAACGAAGATGTTAAACAAGACACAACCCAAATACAAAAAAATCCTTGTGGCAAATCAATTGATGCCTTTCTTTACACCAATTTATTGCTGTCTGTTGTAACCCTTTATTTACAGATGTCAAACAATGGTTCATCTACACGATATCCAAGCAAATTTTCTATTATTTTCTTTCTCCAGATAAAGTGTTATGTTATACTGTATACAGTAGAATTACACTGAACTTTACCCATCTTCAAAGTGCTAGTTCATCATCTTCTGCACATCAAATTAGAATATCTAGCCTCCTACTTCTTCTATTTCATCTGCCTCTCAGCAATATACACAATAATTTCTAAATGCTGGTCATGAAAAATCCATTCCACTTGCGATTCTTTCTAGTATCATAACCTAAAACCAGTCCACAGAAATCTGGCAGAGGGAGCCAGAATCATTTAAAAAAGCAAGCTTGGGATAGATTTAACATATTTAATAGTTCTATAAATTGGGTTTGAAACAAGGGATTAGCAGCATTGGGAACTATGCAAGGAATATGTAGGGGGAAAATAGTTTCAGAGTAGCAAGAGCACTGCTCTGAGTCAGCAGTTTCATTAAGGGCATTATAGTTTTATTTATCAGATAAGCAAAACTAAAATACTGATATTTAGGATTTGAAATTAAAACAAATTTAATGGCATTTCATCAATAAAGCATATCACATCTGGGGAAAAGACAAACAAGTTTACTATGACAGAATCTTACATACAGATAAGACAATTCAAGAAAACTTTACAGAACCTATTGCTATATTTACGCACAGATATAAATATATGTATATGTATAATAAACACACATGGATAAATCCCTCCCTTTATTTGTAAACCAAATCCAACCTGTAGCTCAAAATGTTAAGCAGAGTCCTCTTTCCTTTGCAAAACTGCCATAATATAAGAAACAAGTGAACATTTCGAAGCCCAAAGCCAAATGCAAATCACCTTTAAAACAGGTGGCCATACGCAGCACATAATAAAAGCTTCCTCTGAACTTATCTACGGAGTATTTGTTTTTCTTCTAGTCTTTTCTTAAGAAAACAACTGAGTAATCACAAAAAATTACTTAAAAGTAGTTCCAACGAACTTAATTAACACTCTAGAGCCTCCCTATGCCTGCTTCAAATAACAAACAGGAAAGCACTGGACCTTCCATTCTGATTGCACTGTAGTAGTCCTGGCTTCTGCTGGGATAGAGTTAATTTCTTTCTTAGTAGCTGGTGCAGTACTGTGTTTTGGCTTTGGTGTGAGAACAATGCTGGTAATGCACCGATGTTTTAGACGTTGCTCAGTAGCACCTACCCTGATCAAGGACTTCCCAGTCTCATGCTCTGCCAGTGAGGAGGGGCACAGGAAGCCAGGAGGAAGCAGAGACAGGACATCTGACCCAAACTAGCCAAAGGGGTATTCCATACCACAGCACATCATGCCCGGTATATAAAGTGGGGAGAGTAATCCAGAAGGGGCCAATCGCTGCTCAGGGACAGGTTGGCATCAGTCAGTGGGTGGCGAGCCTTGTGCATCACTTCATTTCCTAACAATCCTTTCCTCCGAAATGAGGTCTTAAACAGAGATCAGCTGTCTAACCTATACATAAAGGCTTGTTTGATAGTAAATGGAGAAAGAACTCAGCTTCAGAGGTTCGTACCATCCTAATGTATTTTTTAAGGCCAGTAGGAACAGAGCAAACCATTAGCACAAGCCTCTCCAGTGACTACAGAAGGAACCCAACTGAAAGACTTAGGTTAGACACCAAATTTTACCTGTGTGCTACCTAGCTACCATTTGGGTTTAAACCATGACATACAAGTATAAATTTTTATTCCTTCAGAGCACTCAAACAATGCAAACTGCCACTTACTTTCAGAATTCAGGTGTGTATTATCTATTTGAAAACTGAAACAAGCATACCTAAATTCCACAGAGTGGAAGATAGCATATTTTAAAACAGTTTGTGTTTCACAATTAATGTTAAAAGACACTGGTGACCTATGCCATACTGTAAGACACTTCTACTCTCTAGGACATCACTGCACACTAGCTAAGCCAGCTCAATCTGGAGATATTGCAGATATTGACAAAAAGAAGAGGGGCAGTGTATCTAACCATTAACGGGAGCCAACCTACAAAGCTTCAATGCCACATCTGCTAGCCCCTCTACACCAGAGAAACAGCTGGTGTTAATGTACAATTAAGAGCTGAGAGGAATGCAACAGAAGTGTATGCAGGTGAGAGAGGTCACTGAGGGATAGTATAAAGGAAAGAGTGGGTCAAGTTATTATGTGGAATGTGTGCACAGGGCACAGTCATCTTTTAAATCAGTTTTTATAATAGCCATGCCTGTATTGATTTAATAATATCTTTATGCTACAAATTTACTTCGCACACCATGAAGAACTGCATCAAAAATTGAATTCTGAAACCAGGTTTTGTTTCTTTTCCATACACAAAGTAAGGAGAGATTGAAGGCTTTTAAGATAGTACATACTCTATTTTAAGTGCTTTATTAGCCTTGTTTCAAATGAAAAGGTAAACATCATCAAGTCTTTCAATTACAAGTCTTTGGAAAAAATAACATGAACACCATAAAAATGAAATTTGACTTTTAAATCAAAGTGACTAATATGCTGCTGTGTACATGACAACTCACATACTGGACCTTTTACCTTCAAGTCTACATGAGCATATATATAAAGCTGAAATGGAATGGAGAGAGGACATTCATGCATTCACACGAAAGAATGGTGGCATCACACGAGGCAATACCATACCTTAGAGTATTAGGGCTCTAAAGTTTTCAAGAATAAGTATTTACTGTAAATGACACAAACATGACACATGAAATACTCATAGCCACTCTTGTAAACATAAAAACATCCAATGCTGATTTAACACCATTACCTTCACTGAAGCTAATGTGTTTCTTAAAGGAAGGCAAGATCAGGATCACACTGCCCACAGGCAACTGTTCCCATATCTAGCCTCTTTGCCAGGAGAAGCTGAAAAAACCCTATTCCTGGTTTATCAGCAATCACCACTGACTGCTTGTTCTGCCATTTGCCTCCCTCCTTCAGAATGATCTGAATAAGAACTATAGTTCAAAGGGGCAGAAACAAACAAAAAGGGTCATTTTAAGTGCTAAGGTCGGGCTGTATGTTTCATGGCAGGGGAGCCTGAAGTAAAACAGTTACAAGTTACCAGTGACCCTGGAGAGGAAGTTACTTAATATTCATGTTGACAAAAAAGAAGAAAGGATTAATCATGTGGAATTAGCATTTTCATTGAGGAGCTTGGTTGAGTCTTATGTTCTACTTTGAGAGGAAGACGGCTGCTTCACACTACCACTTTACATTTCTCATTTATCGAAACATTGCAGCTTGCTCCTAACTGTCATTAACTGATGAATAATGAAAGACTTTACTTTTACTTCAGATTAATCATGCAGCTCCCTTGGTCTTTCCATGCCTGAATGTGTGTCCTGAACCTTTTTTTCTTTTTATTATTATTATTACTTTTTCTTTTTTCCCCAATTCATGTGGGAAAAAGAAATCTGTTTAATTAGATTTCAATTCTATTGGGGGAAAAACCAGGCTCTATTGAAAAGGCATCACCTAGTATTTTCACCTCAGAGTTACAGTGTCGCAGTGGCACTGTGCGCTATTATCTCTCTCAAATTGCGTCACATTTATGTTAGTTTTAAGCCATCTCCTATGTTACACAAATTAATGGTTAAAAAAAAGTAATCAGAACTCCAGTTACTTAGCACAGAGAAAAATGATGTAAAAATTAAATGAAACAATTACAATATGCAGATTTTTATAATTACTATTATAAAGTAAAAAATACAAATCACCGTGTACCAATGCAGTACACAAGTATCAAGTCTTTCAAATACAACAAATACAGGTCTTTGGATAAAATAACATGAACACCATAAAAATGAAATTTGACCTTTAAATCAAAGTGACTAATATGCTGCTGTGTACATGACAACTAACATACTGGATCTTTTACCTTTAAGCCTATATTAGCATATACATAAAGCTGAAATGGAATGGAGAGTGAGCATGCATGTGAAAGAACAGTTGCATCACATTAAGCAATACAATACTTTAGAGTATTAGGCCTCTAAAGTTTTCAAGAATAAGTATTTACTGTAAATGACACAAACACGACAAATGAAACGTCTTAATGCAGTTTTTCTTTTCCTCGCAAATTTCTAATGAAAATTCTTATTTTCCCTGACTCTCCTCTTTCTGTGCCCTCCTCCATACAGTATGAAGTCCTAGATTTGACTTTTCAATTACAGATATAAACCAAATTATATAAAAATCCTGGTTTGGCCCATAATGAGTGGCACATTAATTAGTACAGCATACAGAGCTACTTAATGCAGTCAAATCACTTCAAGATTTTGGCCTTGTAATGCTTGCCCTGACACCAAATACATCATCTACTTTATGATCATGCATAAAGAGTAGAAAACAACAAACCTGCTGCAGTTGTACAAAGGTGGACACAGGCAAAAATGTTCTCTCACAAACAGCTGCAGATGATCAGGTTACACCTTGAAGTACTCGCTTTGATTAAACATCACGTATTTTATTTGCATAGCTACATATGGCCTTCATGGTTAGAAAATCATCCGGTTGTACTGAGGGGCAGAAAGGGGAGGAAAGACCAAACACAATAAACCCACTCCCCTCCTTTTTCTCTCTCAAAATAATCAGAACAAACCTAGCTAGTGCTTTGCAAATCTTTTCCTGTTTCTCATGCCTTGAGCAGCCCTGCTCATGATCTGCATCTTCCTCAGAGCCTATCAACCTAACAATCACTACAGTACAACATAACATTGTTCTCAGTATTGAATGTCTAAAAGAGTGTGCCTAAGATACAGTAGATTTGTCTGCCCATAACTGAGAATGATTATAGAAATCAGCATGTTTTCTCTTGCTATCTATCAAGCATTTTCATCCATCAGCTACAGAGTGTTCTTTAGCATCATTCAGTCCACTTTAAAATGACTTAAATGGCAGGTTCTTTCCATTATCTTACCAGAGAGCTTCATGCTGAATACAAGAATAAAACGACATGTGCATAATGCCAGTGCATTATATCCAGTTGAGCCACATTCTTTAACAGTTCTGAAAGACTTGTAATAATCACAACTCCTCATTTTATCATTTAACGACGCATTTCTGTGCCTTGCTATGTTAACTCTAATTTAAAATTTCAAGGTTGAATTAAATTAGTTGCAACACTACATCATGGTTTTTGTAAGATACAGACGAACTTTAAACCTCTTCTTAAGTATTTTGCCCTAGATGATGAAGAAGCAGGTAAAAGATAAGGAAAATCACATATAAGATTCATAACAGTAATAGTCTGCCTGATTTTTTTAACTCTTCTGGCATACTCCCTTTCAGTTGCTCATAAAACTTCTTACAAGTTCTCACTAATCTCTTGTCATCACCTCTAGTTTGCTAACATGGCTTTAAATCAAGACCTAGAACCTCGCACACTAGAAAGCTAAATTCCTCCATCTACAGAAACCTGGAATGAAGTTTAAATTCAACTGAAGTTCCAGCTTCACTATGTTCTGTTGCAAAACTGATGTAGTAGCTTGTCATTCCTAAAAATGCTGTGCTTTCCCTTAAGCCACACCACTGATCTCTCATGTTGAGCATCCTCTGTCTTGCAGTGGCAAACTTAAGACATGCATCCTATACTTAGGTAGGGTATATTGTACTAAAGGCAAGTATAAAAATGTCTTTCAGAGCTCTCTGGCAATCACCTTATTCCTTGATTCATACAATTTGATTATTGAATTTTTCTGGATTCATTTTCTTAACCATATTACAAATTTCCCAAAGTCCCTTTGTATTAGTAACTGTGTAACTTCACGCATTTCAGATCTGAAAGCCTAAATCACCACTTTCTTGCCCATTTTAGTGTAAAATTCTCCATTTAAGATTGTCTTTAACAAGAACATTTTCAGCTGGACTAATTTCACACATATCTGGTTTTTGCTTCTTCCTGCTGCTGCTACCTGAAGGATGGGGCATTATCACAGCCTGCAGAATGTGTTATTTCAAAGCAAACCTGATAATTCTGATGATCTAAGAAAGGCTACATTAAAATGTAACAGACCTGGTGAAATTATGCCCTAAAATTGAACATGTTATTCTTTCCCTAAAAAAACAAGCAAACAAAACCCCCCAAACCAACAACACATAAACTGGATTTTCATTTTTCTGCTGTTACAAGAAGTACAACTTCCTTGAACACCAGTACATTATTCTGCTTTCAAGTTCTTCACTGGAAGTATTTTGAAACTTAAACTGGTATTAGCTACTTTTGTCATTAATCTTATTTATGTTCAAGAAAGCGGAATATTTCCTCACAGAGTGTTGAAACAGAACAGCACCAAATCTTGATGTTTGTTACTTATCACCACATGCACCGTACATGCAGATTTGCTACCCTGTGGATCAAAGTAACAAGAAAGTCAGTCATGTTGAGGCAAGGTATCATATATAAGGACAGCCAAGCACAGTAGGAGCTACAAAATAACGTTCTCTATTGCTGTCAACCCCTTGCTCTCCCTGTGGATGGCAACACATTCATTTGTTTGGATTCTACACTGATAGAACTGTTTCCAAGCCAAATTCGTTTTATCAGGGTACATATGAAACATCAGCACCTGTGTACAGTCATGTGTGTTCCTGCACACATGAGCTCAGCTCCAGACTTTAATATCATTATGCTACACGGTAGATATTTCACTCACCCCTCAAATCAATTTTTCTGTTTTTAAAATGCAGATGTTGGCACATCTCCTTTGTGAAACATTCTGACATCCACTGACAAAACCACCATGTAACAAACAGTACTGGCAGCTTACTAAGGTGTCTTCCTGACCTATAACCTGCATGCACAGATGGCTTACAGTCACTCGTGGCAAATACCACCCTCCTCCTGCTATGCCGCTGCACAGTCACAGGCAAGGTTTACCTGCAGGTTCTTGATCTGCTGTGTTTGAAATTTACCCTCTGCTCTCTTGGAATGCCTGGAAGCTCCAGGCTTCTAAAGCCATTTAGAGGCAATTTCAGCTTGCCAGGCTTTATGTATCTAATGTTACTTTAGTCATCAAATGAATGTGCATCATGATTTGAAAATCATTTTGCATGCATAACATGTTGTAATAAAACCTAGTGCTCTGGGAATGTCCAATTCCTTAATCTATTTATACCTTTGAGGGTGTAAAAAACCCATATAAGAGCTATATCTACTCATTATTTCTTATGTTACCTACACACACACAAACAAGAAGTCCCTCCCTATAGTAGCAAGATTTTCTGTTTCTTAAAATGCCAAACAATAGTTTATTTGCTTTAAAATAATTATTGCATGATGAGTCTGGAAGAATACTAATAATGTTAACACAGCAGAAAAAGACATAAGCTGACATCAGAAATTAAGATCCTTTTTGTTTCAGAACAGGGTTTATACCCCAAATCAACTTAGCATTCCATCAAGCTTTGTGTGTTATATATCCATATCCCCCATAATCTATAGGGATAATGCAACAATTCTTTTTCCACATAGTATAACCAAGACATTAACAGCATCACCAGTAATTTTATTTACTGACCCAGTAGCTCTGGAAAGACTTGTCCTTTTCTTGTACTTGAATCTCTTTAAAGGTTTTACAACTGATTGCAATAGGACAGGATTACCAGACAGTGTCACTTCACTTTGCATTGTAGCTTGGTAAAAACTAGCAACAGGAGATAGTTTACACACTGTCAGAATAAGGCTTAACTTCAGACAAGGCCATTGCTGTGTGTTATAAACTCAGTTGCAGTGTCTCACACCATAGTATTTCAGAATATAGGAAGTACCAGAAAGATCAACAGCACTATAGATAATGAAGTATTTATGGAAACTTTGCAATTTGTATTTATTTACAGGACTACATATTGTGTTCCTATCACTGTTTTCTGAAAAGTCAAATGCTGCTTTACTGTCTGCATGCCATTTCTCAAACACAAACAGGCATCTAATTAAATTCCAAGCATCCTTGACATTAAACAAGTTGATTAAAAAACGCAGAAAAGACATACAGAACCTGCTGTCATCAGAGATGACCCCTCAAAGACAAATAAAGCCCAGCAAATGCTACGCATTGAAAGACTCTTTTTAATCTTCCAGCACTCTTTCTCATAACAGAGCACAAGTTCTAGCACAAAGTCTCCCAGGCACTTAGTAACTGCAACCCTAAGAAATATAAATTACTATTTTTCCCCATCTGTGTACTTTTTGTCTGGTTTTAGCCTCTTTCTTATAACTTCCATATTATTCTACCATACCCCATAGGAGTTTAAAAAAAACCACTGCTCACTTGATGAATCCCCTCCTAACAGTACAACACAGATAACCACAGAATATTACAGCCAACAAAAAGCTGGGATAATAGTTCAGATGTGCTTTGAGTAAGATGCTGTTTTTCACCAAAAGTCAAGATTAGATTCTTGTCAAATTGAACTGTCACCAACTCTTCGACCAGATGATAAAGTTAACGAAGGAAGGCTTACACCCACAGTCATAGCAAGATATTCATTTAAGACATTATAAGTCTCTCACACAGCACTCTTGTCCTCTTTCTCCCTCCACCACAGCCCTGCAGCCCCCTATCCTCAGCAGCTCTACAGCTCCCAGTCTATACCCCCACGAGTACCAAGATTTTCTTTGAAGCCTGCTCAACAGGCAACAAGTCCTCACTACAAAAGCGTATGATGATTTTCCTAACTTCCTTAAGAGCTTCTGTACATCAGAAATGAGACCTTATTAGTAGGCAGAAAAGGTACGTAAAGCCTCTCCTGGAGCCTACTCTATCAGTATTAATCAATATTACTTATAATCAGATAAAAGTAGCTTTTCAACTAGAAACTACTTCAATCTAGTGCCCCCAACACAATCAAGATAATTTCAGACCACAGTTTTCATCATATTTGAGGCAACAGGACACTGTTCCTCTGTACAAAAGTAACTTACAGAATACCTGCACATTCAGAATGACTTACCAAGTAGAACCGATCCTACAGAGAACAGCTTGGTGAATCCAGACCTACACTTGCCTTGGAAGCATAAGTGAGAAACACATCTAAACATGGAAAATAAACTGTTTTCAAGAATAACCAAGGACTAGAGAAAAGTGCTTGCTGTAATGGTCAGGTGGGAACAATTGGCTAGCAGTTCAGTGTGAGTCTCAACCGGTTTCATTACTCATTGCCTCAAGGAGCTTCAGCTGCTGCTGCACCTACAAGATCAATACTGCTAATTGCGAGGAAAATTAGTCAGGACAGCACAGAGCCTCCTATTAATGATGCCTGCCAGAAGAAAGTCAGTTTATCAGCTATCCTAAAGGTTAACATCAGTATCAAATGCAACAACCTCAAATGATTATATCACTAACCCTGAAAGCAATGCCACTACAGTGGCGCAAAAAACATCAGAATCGCCTGCATGTTACAACTTATGTTGGTGCCCTGATGAACAGATGCCAAGCCTATGTTTGTTGTTTGTTTAATATTCTTTCATTTGACTCTAGCAAGAATAAAACATGTCTACAGTAATTTCTTCAGTTCTGTCTGTACTCTTTAATAACATTGGGCAAGAGAACTGACCTAGGCATCAGCTAATACTACAGGAAATGGTTTGCTGGAATGATTTTGTGACTTCTACTCAGAAGGACCTCAAAAAGCAAAGAGCAAATAAGTATTGAGCTTTAAAAGAAAACAAAACCAAACCAACCAAACAAAAAAATCCTTATTAAAACAAACAGCAAACAAAACCAACCAGCTGGCTACAGTCCCAAAATAAGTTAACCACAAAGACAACACCTCAGGAAGTCAATAACCCACAGACACTTAGAAGCTGGGAATGTCTCACTAAGTGCTTGCCCCATTTTTGCCCTTCCAAAATGCATTGTTTATCTACCAGGAGACAAAAGACAAAGCGGATAAGTGATTATTTTAAAATATTAATCATATCTAGTAATGGCTAAGAATATTCATTTATTTGAAGCAATAGCAACAATCTCTAAGAGAAATATTCTATAACAATAATCTAGAAATGTGCATCACGTACTTTTCTATATACATTGTATAAGAATAGCATTAATAATTCATGAGACCCAAGTCATATCCAGGGTATACTGGAAAGCTAGAATAAACTTCTTGAATGATATACATTCTTACTAGTTCTTAGTAGCTTACACGGTTTTAAAGATCATACTGTGGCTGTCAAAGCAATAGCTTTCCGGTTCCTTATTTGAAAACTATTTCTTAAATGACTGTTCACTTTTATATTGGATCCAATTAAAACAGTATTCTTTGTTATCAATAACCTCTTTGGATTTCCCTGCAAGTAAAACAGAACATCTATATAACTACACCCCATTTAATAATTACAATTATATATGGAGATATGCATATGTATAAAAATGTATTTAAAAAAGTATCAATAACGGTATATTTTAAAGTGCACAGAATGTTACCTTCTGGTTTATTAGACAATATCCAGACTGCTCCACTTGGGATGGCAAATCTAAAAGACCTTAAAATCTGCTTCAACCCTTTGCAGCAAAGATGTATTTGAAACACAGATCAAGGTGGTCTATCTCACTACAGAACCTGCAGTTGATATAAGAAAGCAAGGGAAGGAATCAAAGGCAACAGGCATGTTTCTTAACTTTCTGATAGGTGCTTCATCTCTAATCTAATGTGAAGCTAACGTGTTCTAAGAGGATCACAAATCTGTCAGGAAAACAACACTGTCAGGAAAACAAACAGTGGTAGAGCAGTTGATGTTATCTACCTGGACCTGTGCAAAGCATTCGACGCTGTCCCACACAACATCCTTGTCTCTAAATTGGAGAGACATCAATTTGATAGGTGGACCACACAGTGGATAAAGAACTGTCTGGATGGCTGCACGCAAACAGTTGTGGTCAATGGCTCAACGTCCAGCTGGAGACCAGTAACAAGTGGTGACCCTCAGGGATCGGTGTTGGGACCGGTCTTGTTCAACATCTTTGTTGGTGACATGGACAGTGGGATTGAGTGCGCCC
>WYDI02028074.1:0-14533 GCA_009867235.2 Psittacus erithacus | reverse complement strand
GAAGAGCTTCTGCCTAAGAGCTCCTCTCAGTCTCCCCTCTGGCAGGTTAAAGCCATTCCCCTTGGCCTGTCCCTACAGGCCCTTGTCCAAAGGCCCTCTCCAGGCTTTTTGTAGGCCCCCATTTGTAGGTACTAGAAGGCTGCTGTTCATCCTTTAATGATTTATGAGGCTAAAAGGTATAAACAAGTGACACTTTATATTTGCTACAGCAGTCTCCTATCCTTGTTTAATATTGTTAGTGGAGAGCTTGTGTCCAAAAGGGTGTTTAGTGACACCATCAGCTGAATAAGGTCTTTCAGATGTGCCTGTCTGTGTTAGTAATGAGAATGCTTGCTCTCATTTTACAGAGGAACCATTTCTTTTAACTATAACCCCCTCCTTCCTAGTCCTCAAATGATACCATCATCAGAATTCTCATTACGATCCTCTTTCATCCCTTTATCTAATGTTGGCTGAAAATGCCATTGTATTCAAGTTCCTTCACTTATTAATGATTCAGATGTATTCTTTTTGCCAATTGGTGCAGAGCGAACCTTGGAGCTAATGTGCATTAGTTATTCCATTTATTCTCTCCTCAGCATTCCTTCTGTGGATTTTGGGGTTTTTTCTTCTTCTTTTAATCATACTGCTCTCCTGGTTCTCCACTTGCAAGCTCCACATTGTCACTTGTGTTTTTTTGGCTCAAATACAAGAGCCATTGTGCCCCAAAGACTGACTTTGATTCTGAAACTCTTTACAAAGAGGTAGGGAACCTTCTTGTAAATGCTAGGAACATCTGTGTTCCTCAGTCTTTACTTTGATGTTAATAAGTGGACAGACACCTTCATCTGGACTGGTCCCATGCTGTGGACCAGCTGGAAGTCTGGGGGATGGCAGGTCCACAGGCCCAGTGAAACTTTGCTCCCAGACCCTAAAGAATGACCTCAATGGCAGCCTTGCTGCCCTCCCCATCCCGCTGAGATGCTCCAGCAGCAAAGCGGGGAGCAGCAGGTAGGATTCTCATAGAAGAGGTACAGGGCTTATCACACCTGCCTTGTCCTCCGAGAGTCCATGTTACTGCGGTTGGAGCAGTGTTGGGGCAGTACTGTGCTCCCTTTTGCATGCCTTTTCCAGCCCCAGTCCCTAGAGCTGTAGGGACTGGGACTTTGTGGCTCTCTGAACCCTAACAGCAGACTGGGGCTGAAGCTGAGGTCCCCAGCACCATGGCTGCCCCAGATGAGAAAAGCGTAGAGGGAGCAGTGTTGGTGCAGTGCCACGTTCTGCACCAACAATCCTGATATGGCTTCATGGGAAGCCTCTGAAGGATGGAGAGAAGTGGTTGTGGTTTAAGCCTTTAAGCCCTGCTTAAGAATTGAACTGAAAGTAAAACACAATAATAATACTAGGAAACAAAGAAATAGCCACACACCCCCCCTTCTTCCCTTCTCCAGAAGTGGTGCACCCGCCAGCTGATACTCAGCCTGACCCAGCAGCGATGAGGCCGTCCCAGCTAACTGCCCCCAGTTTATATAGTGGGCATGAAGTGCTGTGGTATGGGATACCTCTTTGGCTAGTTTGGGTCAAGTGCCCTGTCTCTACTTCCTCCTGGCTTCCTGTGCCCCTCCTCACTGGCAGAGCAGGAGACTGAAAAGTCCTTGATCAGGATAAGTGCTAGAGTGCCTGTAGGATAGGACAGTGGGATCCTTATTCACTCCAAGGAGGATGCAGCAAGTCTAGGCACTGTCCTTGGGGCTCTTTTAAAAACAAGCACATAAATAAATGGCTTCAGTGGTTTGACCTTCCTCAGGAGCAGTTTGTTTGTTGTTGTTGGTTTTAATACCACGCCAGAACCTTGTCTTTGTTTTTAATTAGTCCAGCAATTTCCTCATTTATTCTCTCCCCTATACACCGCCTTGATTTAGAATGTCATTGCTTGCTTGCTTTATCTTCGCAAATGGTATAATCTGGACAATTTTTATTACTGTTTGGTTTTCTGTATTTGAAGAAACCTATTTGAAACATGTGCTTTACAAGGAAACGTTAGGAGAATGTTTTCCCACACTCTCCCTTTTTCTCATAGCTGAGCTCTCCCCAGTTTGCCAATATCTTTCTTACTGTGCAAATCCCAAATTCTGGCACTTCTCCTGCTGAGACATCACCGCCGACAAAGAAAATGGAATAATTATCCCAGTGTTTTTGGGACGGCATGCCCATTAGGGTAAATAAAACCATGATTTGTCTCTTTTTTTGCCCACAGTAAGCCTTTTCCTGCCAAGCAACTGCCTAGCTACTTACTCCTGATTTGTCTAGTTATGTGTTTGAGGCCTCAGCTCTCAATATGATGTTCAGTCTTTCACTTTCTTGATTTCCCGCTTTCAGATCCGGGAGGTGCTCTGCAGCATGCTGCCATGAACTCAGTTGTTGAAGATGCTTTCCTAAGTGTGACAAGCTCATCCCAACTTGGGCTCAGCCCCCAGTTTTATAGATGCAAAATCAGGAGGGAACGAGACGAAACGCTGGAAGTCGTTACTCACCATTGCGTATTGCCCGCAGTGTGTTTTCAGTCGTGCTCTTGTCCTGTAGGTGCTTGTAAACTACTTTAGTTTTTCAAAGTCTTTGCGAGGATGAGGTTTAACTGACTGGTTTATCGTTTCCCACGGCTTCCTTTCAAGAGAGCGGGCCATGTTTGATCATCTCTAGGCTGTTTGGAAACCTTAAATGCTCCTCTTGAGTCAAGAAGGATTCACAGAATATTCTGAGCTGCATCTACCTTGTGTTGAGTGTTTCTTGAGCTGCTCTTTCCTATCCTGACCCGAGGTTCTGCAGCTCCTTAAAGTTAATTGCATGCAGTGCTGCTGACTGCTGCTCTTACTTGTGAAAATTGAGGCAGATGTTGGGTATGTCGAGCTGTGCCCTTCTGAGCATCGTCTTTGCTGGGCCTCGCTGCTGAACCGTGACTTGCCCCATCTGCTTTTCACATCGTATTTAATCTTTTTTGGTTGCCTTTTCTGTTCCTTTCTAATTGTAATTCATTTTGTTCCTTAGCTTCTGGTCGTATTCCTGTGCTTTCACTGTCTCTTAGTTACATGATGTTCGTCTCTGGTTTTTGTATGATTTTTATTTGAGTATTCGGGCTCTTAAAAAGCTTAGCATATAGTACCTCTGTACTGGTAGAGTTTGCTGTTAAAGCTGCTAAACTCTCCTGTATCTGCCTCTCCTTTCTGGTTCTGTGTTCCTCAGGAGCCTTGCACAAAGCATAAACCCTCATCTGTTGAGCTGCCCATGCTTTCTTCTGTTGCCTGCCAATGTGAACTGAAATACTCCACATAAACCCAGGCAGAATGGTAGAGAAGCTGAGACTGGCAGTTTCTTTCTCTGTTCTCACCTCTGCCTTCTCTCACTTTTAGTTCCACGTCATATTTGCATTGGTGCCCTAGTGCTGCTGAACAGTACCAACCTTTGAACACAGCCTAAACCAGTGTTCGGATGACTTACAGTAGCAAGAATTCCTGTGTCAGTTGTTGAAATGGCAGGAGAAATTCCCTGACTTACTGGCACTGCTGCTGTTTGGGCCCATCATCTAAAATGCCATTGATGTACTACTTCATCTAAAAGAAGGTCACATCCCTTAAGGTATATCAGATAAGTTCCAAGGTCCTTCATTTATCTGAAGCTCCATTTTTCCTAAGGACTTTCTTGTTTTCCATCCCATTCTGATAAACCAGATTTGACTATAATCACATTACACCTCCCAAAAGTCTCCTTGGTGATCGCGATTGAATGTGGCACTGTTCACTTCATCCTCTGAGCTCATGAGCATCCTCGAGGCACTTACTTGGTGGAGATGTAATTCTCATGCACAAAGAGGTTAAAAATCATTTTGGACAGCGCTGTGAGACCAGGGTGAATGAAACCTGTGTTTAAGTTACGCAATCAAGTCTACAGTTGTTGATCCAGTCTTGATGCAGCAAATGCTGCAGACACAGTGGAGCAGTGGCTGACTTACATGTGTGTAAGCAAAGAGGGAATCGCATCATTATGGTAACCACAGGAAATCTGCTTTTCTGGTGATGAAACAATCAATCACAAGAAGCTAATGAATTAGCCTGCAGTATCTGTGAAGTTCATTTCTCAGTGAATGCAACAAAATCCATTAAGGAGCCTTTTGCAAGGGGGTCTTATGCAGAGACAGGGTCTGTAACATGCAGTGCATGCACTGCCAGCTGTCCTTGCCTTTAGCTGAAGCTTTTCAAGAGTCTGTGTGAAGTACAAGTTCTAATCCAAATGCACTGAAGTCAAGAAAGGGCTTCTGGTGGGTTTAGCTGGGCTTTTTCACAGAGGTTAAAGTGGCTGTCAGTTACGGCTGTTTTTACTGGAAGCTATTGAACAAGCACATATGCACGCAAAGGGCCTGGATGCCCATACAATGCGGGAGTAAGCTGTGGTATAATGCTGGCATGGTGGCACATCTGTGTCTGTGTGGGTCAAGCTGACTGTCAGGAGCATCCTCATAAGGCAGCTTTTGTTGTCTCTTCTTTGGAGTGAGGACAGAGCTGCTTCCCCTCCATGTGGCTCAGGGGCTGGCAACTCTACCACAGGTTTCTGCCTGACTGCCTTTCTTATATAAAGTCTGCTAAGTGAGAAGCTGTTCAAACCAATTCTGCTCCATGTTACTACATGTTACTGCAATTGCTATTGCCTGTCTGGTCGGTTTTGCTGTCGAGGAAACTCAGCGAGTTGTTAGGGCTGACCAATTTTTAAACCAATATCTTGAAGGAGAGCGTGGACATGGGAGGAAGTAACTACCTGGCAGCTTCTAGGAAGGCAGCACTCAGCTGCTAGGGAAGGTATCTCTAGGAGAGGATTGATCTTTAGATTGACTTACAGAATACCTTTTCTCTGAAAGGAATCACAGATACAGACCATTTCAGGAAGACCTCTCTTTTCCATACGTGCCAGCGTCCCATGTTGTCCTAAGCATGAACGGGATTTAAATTGAAATACTACCCAAAACCTTTGATTAGACAAACCAGAGAAATTTGTGCATCCTACATTGCAGTTACTGCTTTATATATGGTCAGGGCTATGCCAGCTCGGAGCTTATATTCATATTACGTGTCGTGCCAAATCTGAATCAACAAATGATTCATGAATTTAAAGTATTTTACTTATAAGTTTAATACAGAATAATAACTAAAGCTTCCACTGTGAGGTATGACATGGCAGCTAATTGGAAAGCATGAGGTTGCATGGTTAATTGAAGTACACACTGACATTTGAATAACTTCTGCCACAGTAGCTGTGATATTTTACTAGAAGCAAGTTTTTGTCTTGATTCATCACCCCACTGGTAGGTGAGGAGAGAGAAGAGATGAGGAGAAGCAGTAAGGTTTGTATCTGCAGTATTTTCTTAGTCATAAGCCATGTGATAGGATGGAGAAACACTCAGTGTGTCTCTTAGCTGCACATGTCATGCCAGGCTTTCACATGGTCACACGCTTGAGATGAGGGCTGTGTGTACTCAAGGGCTACCAGAGCACTGTGGCTAAGTTGAGGTTAAGGCTGGGGTTGAAGAGGGTGTTACCAACCATTATATGCTCTCAGGAGTGTCAGTCATTCTAGGCAGAAGTGTAATGGAGAAGGTGATCATGGTTTTCAGCATTAGCTGGTGGGTTTGCATCCCTCGGCTTTAGGAGCTTGGTTTAAACATCTCTTAACAGCATGAATTTGTGTGTTGGGTAATGTTTCCTTCTGTCTGCAAGCAGATAGTGAGGGGCAGTATTGCCCCTCAAGGCAGGATGAAGCTGTGGAGGAAGGACTAATGCAGACAAGTAGAGTAAGTAATGCAGTGCTCAATACATGTCATGCAGCCCACATCTCTGTGTCTTTTACCTGTTGGGAGGAGGCAAGGGTTGTTGTGGGGGGGCATCAGAAAGAGGGAGATGAAAGAAGGATGCGTGAAGAAGAGAGGACTGTGAGGGAAGTGAAAGGAGCAGAGCGGGAAACATACAGAACAGGAGGAATGAGGATGAAGCAGCCTCTGGAAACTGCCAGCTACCTACCTCTATCTCTTATTGACTCTGACAGAGTCTGTCTATCTCTTATTGGCATGTGAGGGAGGATTTGTAGGAAGAACTGTGAGTAAATACTATTCCTTGAAAACGTGCCCTCCGTTACTTGCTGTGGCTATAACACTACAGCTACTGCTTCGTGTGGTAATGCAAATCTATGCAGATTAGCTCCCTTCAGGAAGCAGAATTAAAGATGAAACAAAAATTAAAAAGAAGGATAAACCCACATCTTTCACTTGCAAGCTTAAACCAGTAATGACTCCATTGTTGACACTTGGGAATGTCAGAGGGGAGCTTTGTGTTAGCTCGTGTCATCTTTGAGGCTCCTAATACTACAATGTTGGCTGCCTGTCTCGCAGCCTCAAGACCTTGTGCTCATGGGTGTGTGCAGCGCAGTGATTTTGTGGGAAGTCGTGGCACTCTCAGGTGTCGCTGGTTTCTGCACGAGTGTTGGTGCTATCGATTATTTCCAATATTGCAGGCTCCAGGAACCACCTGAAAATAGGAATTGCCTTCCAGAGCCGGTGGGGAAATCACTGGGCCCTATGTGTTGGTGGCAAGGCATTTGCAGGCTGAGATGATGGGTACGCATCGGATGAGTTTAGTGATGCTTCAGTACCTCTCAGAGATAGAGGTTTTATTCTGCTGTGTCAGAATATGGAATGTAACCGCTCATTCATGTCTTTACTTTTTGTTTTCCTTCTATGGATGAATTTTGAGCTTGGGGTGTTTTGCCCATCTGACACTGGCCCCCCAGAAGCAGTGGGCTGAATGAATGGTGAGGCTGTTACCCTTCACCTGCAGAACCCAGTGCAGAGGTGGTGACTTATTATAGGGGTTTTATACAAAAGCTTGCATTGCAGCTTTTAACAGTAACAACACCAAATATACATACAAGGGACTAGCAAACACCTTTCATGAATTTTGCTTCCTCATTCTTTTGGTCGCACTGGGTCTCTGAGCTGGAAATCAAGTTTTTCCCAAGAAAGCCCCAGAATGTGCTTATCTCGTAGCTTCAAAGGGTTCTGTGCAGAATTGGTTGTTCTGAAATGCAGGCCTGGGAGGATTTGAATATCCTACATCTTCCAGCTTGATTTCAGTGACATGCTGGCAGAAGACGAAATGGAAATAGGAGATCCGTTCTCAGTATTCCTCATACCTATTATTTAGTTAAGGAGAGACAGCTTCGATTCCCAAAAGAGAGATCATGCCTAAAAACATCTGTCTGAAAGGTTTCAAACAAACAAGCTAAGATAGGAGAAAGGGAAGACATCATTTGCCTGAGTTTAGGAGGCTTGTTTCTAGAACCATGCCACACAAAAGCCTGTGTTGTGTCAGCCGCTGGTTTAATGGTTGCTGTGGTACTTGGCATGGAGGGATGCATTTGCATGGATGCTGGGAGAGGGCAGTGTCACCAGTACGGGCCTGTTTTATTGGTAGCTGGGAGAAAAGAGAGGTCAGTTCTCTAAAGATATTGAAATCTGATGTGGAAACAAAGCTGGGGGCACCACTGGTGTGAAAGAAATGATGCAGTTGAACAGGCTCTGGAGGGGCTGTTGCATGAGGTGGACGCATCAGGTAGCGCACACTTGTTCTTTGAGGGTCAGGCCAGCCCCTGCATCCTGAAAGCTTCTAACCTGCCTTGAAATCCCTTGCACCTTGTTACCCACAGGAGCTGCTCACTCAGCCTGCAGCTTTTCCCAAATCCTCTGTTATCAGTAACCATAGATACAGATGGTGGCTCCAGCCTCAGCTTTCCTCATTGTGTAGCCCCAGTGAAAGAGCCAGTGTGCTGTACTGCATGTGTGTCTCCAGGGTTCATTAATGCCCTGCTATTCTGGTTTTTGCCTCTCAAGGAAGTGGGGAAGGCAATGGCTTGTAAAATAGGATAGTCTGATGTTTATTACTGCTGCAGAAGAACAGGCAATACTTACAGAGTCTGGTGAAGCATCTGTCTGCTCTCAAGCTCTCCAGCACTGTTCTGAGTGGTAAGACAATAGTGAATAAAGAAGTAAATTCCCTGTTCCAGGGCTATTTTTACCAGAGTGGTGCAGTTTCTGTTCAGTAGACTTACTCCTTATAATCTACATCACTGATGATACTGGTTGCTATTTTTGGCATTACATAAAATGTTCCCCCATTCTTTGCTAAAAAAGAAGCAACCAACCTCCCAAGTCCTTTGTTAGAGGTTATCAAGGTTTTGGCAGTGGCTTGGGTGGAAAGATCTGAGGTTCTAGGAGGGTCTTCCAGCTTGGCTTGGCAACAGAGGCTGTGTGTTTCATCATGACAATGAGGAGGATGCTGCCACTACCCCCCTTTTGTCGTTTGGCTCTTGTGAGTGATCCATTATAACAGAAGCTGTCTCTTGTTTTGCCCTGCACTTTGCACAGAGGGGCCCAGCATGCAGCTGGATTTTCTGAGCTCTCCTACAATGCGGTAATGAACCTGAGTGCACTGTCATGTATGAATGTCAGAATTAAAGAGAGAAGCCCACCTGAACATGGTGCAAGGGCTTTCAGAGTTTAGACCAGGTTTTTGAAGTCACAGTCTTCCCACGTCCTTTGCTGAGACTATAAATGTCTTTAGTCCCCTTTGAGGGCTATGGCACTGAAAATGATGCTGCAGAGCATGAGTTCATCATCTAAACGTTTCCAGGACATTGCCTTGTCAACTTCCTGATGTTTGTATTTTCTTTTTGCTCACAAGTATTCCTGTTTCACTGTGTTGGAGTGCATTAATTGTGTGTGATGAGTTTGCTTTGTGGCTGATCCTGCTTTCCTGTCTGAGCCAAGAAAACACGAGGTTAAATCTCTGTGTTTTAGCATCTACCTGGATTAGGCCCTTCATCCCTGTCTCCTCCTGTGCCTTTTGTCTCTTCAAAAAGTCTTTTATCGAACTATGAAAATACAAATTGTAGGGCAGCCAGAACAAATTTGATTATTAAGATTGTCTCCTATTTGCATTATCTTACGATGAAACCATTTGTCATGGGCTGTTTTGGCAGATTGGGTGCCTGGAAATGCTTGCATGGGCAGAGTGAAGGCGATTTGGATGGCTGGATGGAGATTCAGCCATGGGCTCCAGCATGGCAATATGTATCAGTCCCTTGGGAGCACATGAAGTCTGTCAGGAACATCCGAGAGAAACTAGAGGACAGTTTTCAGCGCTTCATGCTACCCTTTCACCACCCCAGCTCCATGGTGCTCTTTCTGGACCTCCCAGAGCTCCTGGTTGCTTTGGAGCAAGGGTGGCTGGTGGAAGGGAGCTGTAGAAGTGAGGAGGGAATGACAGCAATGCTGTGAACCAGCACCAACTGTTAAATGGTGGAGCTGGGGAAGACGAGGGCAGGCTTAGAGTTTCCTTGGTTTCTGCAGAGGAAGAGCTCTGCAGTGGGAGGTTTGGCAGCAGCAGGCACCCTTCTGATGAGTCACAGGAGGCTTTCTCAGAGGAGAGGTCCAAGATTTGCACTAGTGCTGCTCTTGCTCATTTTTTCCCTTCCTTCTGAAGGCCTTTTGCCACCAAACGTTACCTTCTCCACCACCGGCCCTGTCCCATCCAGGCTGGCTTTAGGAGCTATATTCCTCCATTTTGTTGTCCTCTTCACTGTTGTGGTGGTGTTTATAGTGTGGGGAAAACTGTCTGGTCAGGACAGATGCTTTTAAGACAGTAGGATCTGTTTATAGCAATAGCAATGAGGGTGGAACTTGCGGTTGATGCAAAGTTTGATGGGTCTGTGAAGAGCCATCTTCTCATGGTTGGAGGAGAAAGCAAAAGGGAATTATTCCCTTTGCAGCCCTCTACCCTGTCAGGGAGAGGAGCCCTGGAAATCCATAGGAGGTTTGTTACTCCTTCCTGCGAGCCCCTTATCCCTCTCAAGGGTAAATGGGGTTTGTTGCCCTCTCCCAAACTTTGTGGCAGGGAGATGTTTCCTTCCCTTGTTGATATCCTTCCGTCTCAAGGACTCTGCTGTCACAGGGACTGAGAAACACCAGCTCGCTGCTGGAAACTGGATCTAGTTGGCTTCATGTTCCTCCATGCCTTCTCTGCTGCCCCTCTCCAGCCATGCTGGGTCTCCTCCCAAAACACTGCCTGGTTTCCCAATTCACAGGTCCCTTGTCCTGCTCAGATTAACGTTGGTCTGGAGAAAGCCTTGGAAGGAGGTGGGATCAAGGCAGGCACGATGGCTGAATAGTGGCAGTAAAACTGCACCCCTCTCAGCAGCTCATTTGCAAGCTGAACTGTGCAGTGAGCTCTGCTCCTCTCATGTATTAGTCCCAAAGGATCCCTGCAGTCCTGCAGCACTTCTGCATTTTCCCTGGTTTTATTTCCCTGTTGGTGGCTTAAATAACAGCATAGCCGAGTTGGTTCCAACACGTGAACAGAAGTGCTAGATAGAAAAATAAAGGGGGAGAGCGAATCGCCCTCCTAATCCATAATGCAGAGAACGCTAAATCCCTCAAGACCTCCTTTTCAGCATGTACCATCCCTAAAACCTGTTTAGGATTTGGATCGGCATCGCAGCGGAGACCGGGTGTGCTGCTGCCTGTGTGCAGTGCCTGCCTGTGTGTGCTTGGCAGCAGCACAAAAGAAACCAGTTGATGATATCTGCAGGATTAAAGGCCCAGTTCCTGGGGACACACTTGGTTGGATGCAATTAAAATGCCTGTCAGGCATTCGATACCAGCACCCCCTTGACAAACTGCTTCAGCAGCCGCGAGGTGCAGCATCCTATTGTAAGTGGATGATGGCGGAGCTGGCTGGTTTGTCATCATTCTGGAAATTTCTGTGGCCAGTGAACTCCCTCTTCCTCTCCCACTCACCCTCCTTTCCTTTTCACCACTGCGGGGACTTCTTCTAATTTGCAGTTTTCCTTTTCCTGACGTACACATGGTAGAGACAAGCTGGTGCCTTGCAGACTGCGTCTGTCTGGAGATAGGCAGCGAGCCGATGGATAACAACACTCCGTGAGAAATGATTATGCAGCAGTTATTTAAGGATAGGCTTTTGGGGTATGGCAGCGTATGAGCTGGTAATGATTTTCCTTTTAAAATGTCAGCTTTGTTTGTTTGTTGAGGATTTTGGAAGAGTTTACACCTTTATGCTGTAGCTTTCTGGATTTGGTCTGCTTGTAGGTTAAATTCCATACACTGGAATGAATTAAAACGCATAGGTAATAAACTTCTGTAGCTCTGTTTATAGATCTATTCGATGCATACATTATATGGATACACCTTCATAACCACGTTTGTCTGGCTATCTTTATGCGTCTGTGTCTTTGTATAACAGAAAAAAGCCTTCTTATAGCTGGAAACTGTTTTTCAGAGAAAACAAGTATTTTCAGGGGTTTTTTCCCTCATGTTTGTTTTATATTAACAGATTCTCTGGTATATAGTCTTGGACGTGACTCACTGATTGGAATCTGCTTGTTCACAGAGCAAAAAAGGTAGGACACCTCTGTGTTTGAATGTGATTTTGGGAATGGGGGAATGAAAGTGATACAGAGTACGGACTGGGTTGTGGTTTTTTGGTGTTTAGTTTTTACTTCTATTTAAACAATACCTGTTATTCTACACTGTTATTCTGCATTTTGTCAAGCTGTGTTTTGTTGCAGCTTTGCATAGCTTTCAAATAGCTTTGGCAGGCTCTGTAAAGTTATTTTTGATGTGCACACATATGCTTTTGCTATTTAATTAGTCCTTTCAGCTGCAGCTACCAAAGGGTGAGATACAGACCTGGGTGCTTGTCAGTTCCCTTGAGTCAGTATAGTGAGGGTGCAGAACTGCCTTCCATTATATCAGATGTGGGTTGTTTCAATATTGAGTTTAGCATCAGCAAGAGCAGGGTTAAAATCACTGGTTGGCTCAGAGCAGATAGGATCTATCGGCACACAGCACAAAGCATAGTGGAGATTTCATACTGGATCTCTTTCCCGGAGGAGGGAAACTTCTTTTAACCCCTTCATTGCTGCCCCAAACCCACATGTGTGTCAGCTCAGGGCTTTATGCACAGCATTTCAGTAGCCAGGCAGGGCTGGAAGAGCCACTGATGGCTTCTTGACATATCACTGGCACTGCAGAAATGATTTCTCTGTATCAAAATGAAGCAAACAGACTGGGGGGGTTTTGGCAGTGTCATTGCTAGTTCTTAAGAGAAGCAGTTTATTATCCTCTTCCCCCCAATATCTTTTGGGTTTGGTTGCTTTAAACCCTTGCTGTAAAGGAAACTGTGAGATAAACCCCTGCAGAATAAAAAACCATTCATTTTTTGGTATTAAACTTTGAGATGTGTGAAGCGGTTGGGGAATTGGGGAATGCACATCTCATTGATTTGCAGTGGGGACTGTGGCCTTAAAAATATATAAACACCTCCCAAATCCAGGCAGGATTGAAAATCTGCTCTCTCCACCTCTATTGAGAGGAGGAAAGGTGTATCCATCATGTATTAACTTCTGAGGTGCCAATTCTCACCCAATAGCTTCCAAACCATGTGTGTTCTTCCCTGGTGTCCTACAGGTGATTGTAGTCCTTAGCTCTGCATTTAGACCTGGAGGGAATGTGTGTGTTTGCAGGGCAGCAATCAAAATCTGTGTGTGTTTTAGCCTGGAGTTCCAGGGTGCCTTTTGGAGACCTGGTAAACCAGGAGTAATGATCACCCTGGGAGAAAGCCTGCTGTCCTGACAGGGCCAGTCCAGATCCCCAGGCAAGCAGGAACCCCAATCCAGAACAGCAGCACTGGCAAGGACATGGGCCACTGCTAGCAGTAACGCATCCCTCTGAAATATGATAAATAATCAGTTTCATGGCAATAAATTACTAGGGCTGACTGATAGCTGCTCTTTCCTGCGGGAAGGCATTTGTGATGCTGTCAGGCTGTGCTCTCTCCTGCTTTTATATACAACCCTATTCTTTGTTTTTCTCTATTACACATCTTTCTGTTTTCTCAGTCCTTGTATTTTTTCCATCTTTGGCAGAAGGCTTCTTACCTGATAGGTTTTCCTGGCTAAATAAAATGCTTCAAAGGAATGCTTTACCTGTTAGTTTTTCTTAGTTGCTTTTAATTTCCTCCTGGTATCAATTATCGCTAAAGTGAAGTGAAAACCTGAAGTAAATAGCGCATAAAATGCTTTAATTCTTGAGAAAGGCATTCAGCGATCTGTTTCTAGCTACCAACAACCCCCTCTTCCCTCTACTTTTAATTTCACTTCCATTATCCAAGGGCAACAAGCCAAGCTGCAGTGTGATTTCATTAATGTTTTGCAAACTCTGTCTCAAGGACTAGCACTGCTTGCTGGGCTTGCTGTCAGAATCCAAGATTTCGCTGCAGCACAGGGAAGGGGAAAGCAAGGAGCTCTCCCAAATAGAAGCGATGGCATCGTTAGCAGGCAAGTAGAACTGCCTGGGTTTTATAGTATCAGTGGATAATGAGTAAGGTCTGTTGACTGTGTGAATCACCTCAGATGAATGATTTTCATCTCCTATGGGGCTGTCTCCTGTGCACAGCATCTTACCAGTCCTCTCTGGTCTCTTAAAACCAAAGAAAGGGTGTCAGCTATTCGCTAATAGATCAGAGTTGGCAAGGAGATTCGTGGTTTTAATAAACAATACCTCTATATTTTACACCTCTGATTTATCAGTCATTTTAACCTCCTCCTTTGATCTGGGTTTTTAAGATTCACATTACAAATCATCCCTTCAGGCTGCAAAGAAGAAAATGAGATGTTATGCTGGCAAAAATGGAAATCATTTCAAGCAATGTAATTTTCTTGAAGTAGAGGTAAGGGGCACTTATGCTGCAAGAAGAGAAATAATTCCAGATTGGCAGGACTTAAAGGTCCTGCGGCCACAGAGGTAGCAGACGATGGCTTGGAATACCAAAAGGAAAACACTGTGTTAGCTGATACAGAAAGGCAACAGGAGCAGGAGTGTACAGTGGCAGTGAGAGGTGTGTTGGGTTACGGTCTGTGGACTCCAGGGCATGCACCCAGAATGACGTGATGTTTGGCACTGGCCTTCATTTAAATAATCACATGGTGACCACACATGCAGGAGACATTAAGAAGCACCATGTGGCATCAGTTCATCACCAAGGAGCAGCAGCAGGAGCTAGCCTGTGACTCTGTGTCTAGCTCTGGCCTGAGATCATCACCTCTGGTTTAACCCCACGTGTTAGATGGCCCTGTTAGAGCACGTGCCATGGTGATAAGCAGGGAGTTTATTTAACAGCTGTTCTAGGCTGGGTCTCAACATCCTCAGTTTTACTAAGGTTCAGGTTAGATCACCAGTATTAACGTTGTCTTGCCCTGTGCTTACATGAAACAAGTATTTTTCTGAGCACCACAATAAATGGTTTTGGCTTTCCTGTTGATTTAGAATCATAGAAGGGCTTTGGCTGGAAAGGACCTTAAGATCATCCAGTTCCAACCCCTGCCACGGGCAGGGACACCTTCCACTGGAGCAGCTTGCTCCAAGCCCCTGTGTCCAGCC
>WYDI02028073.1:0-65132 GCA_009867235.2 Psittacus erithacus | reverse complement strand
GAGCAGAGTAGAGGGGCAGGATCACCTCCTTCGACCTGCTGGTCACGCTCCTTTGGATGCAGCCCAGGATACGGTTGACTTTCTGGGCTGTGAGTGCACGCTGAAGCCAGCTCATGTTCATTTTCTCATCGACCAACACCCCCAAGGTCTCCTCTGCAGGGCTGCTCTGAATCTCTTCTCTGCCCAACCTGGAGCTGTGAAATATAGGTGGTAGCAAGGGAAATTTCAATTAGAAATAAGGTTCACAGTGGTGGTGACCAAAAAACTGTAACAGGCTTCTCAGAAAGTCTGTAGAGTGTCCATCCTTGCAGATACTCACAACTTCCCTGGACAGGACCCTGAACAATCCGTTCAAACTTTCCGGCTAGCCCTGCTTTGAGCAAGGAATGGGATCAAGTGATCTGCAAAGATCCCTTTCCAAGCATAGTTATTCTGTGATTCAGCTGTATGGGTCCTAAAAGCTGTCTGAGCTTTTTAATCAGTGATATGTAGGCATGTATCAGCAAAAGATCCTTTTTAAAAGTCACTTTCAAGAAAACTGGATGTAAATAATGTTTTCCAATGTTATGTGTATCCAAAGTGGATCTGGTATTGTTGGTGTGACATGATATATGAGTGCAGATGATGTATCACTTTCCTTTAAAGAGATTGTCATTTATGTGTCAATCATGATTAAATTCTCATCTAGCCTCTCTGTAGATCTGATTTACCAAACCAGGCTTGTGAGCTTCTATCAAAGAAACAAACTCAAGCCAAAGAATTCATCTTCACTTCCTACGCCTCTGAGATTATCAACAGGAGAAATCTGCTCAGTCAGATTTTGCTGTTAGATTCCCCAGGTGTGAGTTTATGATTACTCTGTTTCCTTTGCTGGAGTTAGTTTTGACTTACAGCCCTGGAACGTGGATTGCAGGTTTCACCCACGTGGGTTTTCAGAATGAATTGTCATTAGGAGAGATAGGTATGCAAAAGACGCTTTCCACTGGTTCAATCTAAAGCGTATTTTCTAGTGTGGTTTTGGAGCATGCCAAACATCGTCATTCATCAGCTCTGAGACCTTCGTGTATCTTGTCTCTTTTGAAAGCATTCATTCAAGCAGCCAGCCGTTAATCTGTGAATTCCTTTATGCTTCTTCATGTCAGAGCTTTCTGGGAACTTCAAGACCTCTGGAAGGAGGAAATATGTCATCTTTTGTGGTATCTTCACTGTAAAAGCAAATGGCATAATTCATGGATTGACATCTACTCTGCAGGTGGGTGCACCTATGAGGCATTACAAGCTCTGCACACGTAAAAAGTTTGAATCAGTTGATTTGACCTAAAAGACCGTGGTTTTGATTGGACCTGCAGCTGTATTAGAGAAAGGCCAGGATTATTACTGCCCCATTTTCTTCTTCAGACCCCACAAACTGCATGATTCCCTATCCCTATTCTCTTAGCAAAAGCAGGGCACTTAGCAGAAGGGCAGACAAGCAGAAGTAAAATGTTTGGTTTTGCATGAAACTCCGCATGTACAAATATGCTATGTCCTCACAGTTGCTGGGCTGGGTTTTGTGAGAAGTATTCAGTGCTGGACCGTGCATTATCTGCTGACAAGGAAGGACAACACTGTTTAGTAAATATAATCGTTATATGGAAAACAATGTTCATACATACACTGTAATAAGATGAGATCATAACGGGTCAAATAGTATAATGCCTGTTGAGAAGCTGTCAGCAAAGCAGGGAAACCGAGTGCCCATGGTAAGACGAGCAGTGCTAGAAAGGGGAGTCTGATGAGCCTCTCCCATCAGCACAATATTACTGAGAAATCATAGTCTGAAGAATGCCTTTACCAAAGAAGTAAATGCAGCAGGGAATATGAAGAGATTCTAGATGATGTTCAGACAGCAGAACATTACTCACAATAGGTCTGCCACCATGCATAACCCTGGCTCCCAAACTTCCTTCTAGCCTGCGGTAACCCTCTCAGAAACTTATCCAGAATTTACAAGGTGTTCTGGAATGGAAGTAGTTATCCATTATAAATCCATTATAAATCAGCTGTAGGTATTATCAGCAGCTGCTGGAAAAAGCATAGCAATGGGAAGAGCCATGGGGAAATAATTGTACTGTATGTTAATTATGCTTAGTTAGCCTGTGCTCACTGCTCGGAAGCACATCACCCTGAATCAATTAATGCTGGAAGAAGGCACAACCTATTATGTCTGCTCTTGAAGACTGAAGTCTGATTCCCTCTCATTCTGCCACTGAGCAAATTTCTTACATCTAATTTCTTTCCAAAGTAAATAAAGAAAATTTCTTGTGACATATGTTACCTATGGACAGAGAGTTCATTGCTTTTCAAATTGAGTGTATATGCATACGTGGGGGTGCGTGTTTCTGGTGCAGCTTGTATAATAGAGTTTTCACATTCATTTTTGCTTTTTAATTGAATAGTAAATTAATTTGATTAATAAAAATCTTGGGTAGCTCCTGAATTTATACTAACGGCAGGCTGAGCATGTAAATATAATATCTTTCAAACCAGACATTTTGCAAAGCTTCTTCTAATTTTTCTTTCCTTTTTATTTCCTTAGGGCTGTAATGGTGAGACTAGAATGGAAGCATGCTGTTCTTAAATGTTTATTTCCCTCCTCAATAGCTACTTGGATGACTGCCAACAAGGATATCTTGTAATCATTTTGTGCTATTTCTTAGTCTTTTATAATATTAGACAGTACTCTTTCTGAGCATGTCTAATATCACATGACTGACATGAGTAATCCTTAAATAAAGCTTGGCAAATATCGGATACCTGAATTAAACAGTTTAGCTATGTCTGACTTATTTTTCCATCTTTAGAGAGACTCGTTCCTTTTACTTCACTGCTATTTTCCTGTTCACTTAATACATAGAATCGTAGAATTAACTAGGTTGGAAAATAACCTTTAAAACCATCCAGTCCAACCTTTATCCCAGAGCTGCCAAGTCCACCACTAAGCCATATCACTAAGGGTCTCATCTACATGGGTTTTGAATGCTTCCAGGGATGGTGATTCCACCACTTCCCTGTTCCAATCCCTGGTCACCATTCTGGTGAAGAATTTTTTCCTAGTATCCAATCTAAACCTCCCCTGACGCAGCTTGAAGCTGTTACTTGTCCTAACATTTGTTACCTGGAAGAAGAGACCAGCCACTGCCTTGCTCCATTCTCCTTTCAGATAGTTGTAGAGAGGGATGAGGTACCCCCTGAACCTTTTCTCCTTCTGCTAAACAACTTCATTTCCCTTAGCCATTCCTCTGCCTTTCTGTGTGCAGCAGTACACTTCAGCCCCTCTAAGGCCAGAATATATGATTTAACAAACCAACAAATTATTTTTTCCACTTCTAACTGATTTAAAACCAACTGCCTTACTGTTGCTTCTGAGGACAGTGGGTCTTTCACTCTCACGAGGTCACTTTGCAAGTTTTAATTGCTGGGTGCTGTTCTGTCCTTTCATGGCTTTCTAAGTGATAAATAGCTCATCGGTTCAAAAGGTAGTGTATATAAACAAGCTTATCTCTGCCCATAGTCTCTAATGAAAAATGAGTTGTGAGTATCACTGTTAATCATGGTAATTGTTAATGTTAAGAGGGCTGGTATTATGAGTTTTCCTATTAGGCTTTCAATTCGTTATATAAAATGAGCACTCTAGTAGCCATCTAAAGCATTCTAATTTTAATTATATAGTGGCTGCATTTCAGACCACCCTTTCTTTATTGAGATTAACAAAACCTTTAATGCAGTAACCAGTGTCTTTTGATGTAATTGGGAGAAGTTACTTGAAATGTTCAATATGCAATCCTATCGTTAAAGATCAGCCCATTACACTATGCTGTGCTTCCATCTGGGAATCACTCTCCTTTGGTTTTGATTTAGCTTACCTGACTTACGCTGGCAATTTTACCCGTGTTTGTTCAGCTTTATAGTAAAAAAACCCCATAGTTTGCATGTGTAAAATACAGTGTATGTAAGGAAAAAAAAGGAGAGCAAGGGAAGACTCCAGGACTAGTCAAGCCTAAACCCTGCGTAGAAATTAATGTATGAAAGACAAAAGGACAGAGGAACAACAGATTTAAAACCCACACTAAACCTTCATACCACTCCTTAGACAACCAACAGAACTGCTTAAAGGAATTATGGACTATAGTACAGCAACTCCTAAAAATTCATCACACTTCATGCATGTCTGCTTCAGATTTGTAGGATGAGGGACGTCTGAACGTATCTTCTCTCCATCATTTGAGATACAAGTAATCATTACAACAACATCTTGCCCATTTAAATGAATCAAGAGGGAGAGCTGCTTTGAATATATCTCTGTGTGTCAGTGATGCAAGCTCAGGTGGCTTGCATCTCCCTTTTTCTAGCCTTATATTTACATTATATATTATGACATGATAAAGTTCTACATAAATGCAAAAGATGCAGAAGCAAACATTAGCAGATATTTATTTTAGAGATAGGACATTTTTTTTTTAATGTCTAAAATTAACCCAAGGTTTCTGCTAGTCCTATGTTTCTGCTGGAAAGAGGGTTAAAAATGTACAGAAAGGAGCAGGTTATGGAATTTCCCAGAGGAAACTATTATGTTTTTGAGAACTTCTTCTACACAAACGCACATAAATCTGTTTGTTGTAGAGGGAAACAGAAAGATGTGTGGGAGCTGGACATCACACCAAAGGTAGCTGCACTAGGGCAGTGAGATGTTTATGGATGTTCTCAGCACACCTTGCTGATACAAACTGCCAGGAAGGACTCCCAGATGTGAATATGCCTTTTTTAATAGCACTATATGGTCTAGTAGAGGTGAGTTAACTATCTTTGCAATTTGTACATTTTCAGTTACCATTGACTCAGTCATCAGAAGGTTGGTTTGACTCTGATATTTGCTAAATGTTGAAAGCTGACCAATATTCTTTGTTCCTGAACCAATATAAGGTGTTTCATTCATGGCTGTAAGTCCTTTTATTTCTTGGCTATGTTTAGCTGTTATATGTGCCTGTCCTTTGTTCTCAATGCTGAATTAGTTTCTTTAGGTTGTAGAATAAGGAGTCTCCAACCTTGACCATGGTCCTTTGGGGTATATATCATACACCATATATATGTATTTAATACACCGTATATAAAAATATTATAATATTTATTGTTTTATTTATGATAATTTTGTCACAGTACAAATAAATGAATTCTGGATGAAATTGAAGCAATGATCCAGGAATTGAAAGATGCTCTGCATTTTGTATCCCTCCATTTCTTGATGGGTTCGAAGTTTTACAGGCTGCAGGGTAAGTTAAGTTCTATTTGGCTGTGGGTGAGGGTAGCAATGTTGCAGATGGTCATAAAGGACCTGGTTCTTCTAATGTTCTCACTCTACACTAGCGCTGGAGAAAACGTAAAAAAGACAGTAGGATTTTTCCTGACTTATCATACTGCAAATAAGAACCAACTTTCCTATTTTAATGTTGTTGGTAGATATTCAATATGTCCATTAAATTCTCCAAGCATGACCTCCAGTGAGAAGTTCATTAGCTGCATACTGAAATAAGGCCTGACCCTAGGCAGAATGGAAAACGACTTGGTGTAATGCAGCTCCTGTCAGTCCTACAGAGCTTGTCAAGGTTATGAGGTACAGACTGATAGTGTAGTGACTGCACAAGCATTTATATGAGAAGGCCGATGTCACACGCAGTCGCTGGATGTTAGATCCTCTGTTACAAAGAAAGGGAGTTTTTGGCCAGAATGCAAGAGTAGTTGTCCTTTTTTTACGAAATGTTATGGGAATCTGTCTGCTGTAATATGTATTCCCTCTTGAAACATGTTTCAAAGTCTTAATGAACTTACTTATTAATTTCCAGATATAACTTCCGCTGCTCTACAGGTGCAGATGAAGTTATACAAGTAGTTAATTAAATGATGTGATAGTCTTGCATAAATTGCAAGTAGACCATATACAGAAGGGCCATATAAAGGAATTAGCAAATCTTGTGTCCATCACATCCTAGGTATAACTACTAGTTTATTCTTCTGCCAGATTGCTATTGCACAATTCCTTTTGCAGACAGCCAAAAGCACAAGCATGGAATGTTCTGCATGTGTTTAACATGCAGTGAATTTGGGTGATAGAATTTTGTCCACGGAGCAGATGACCATAACTCTTTCACTGTACCCTGTGTGAGAAACTAACAGGATCTGATTCTGGTAAGTTTATTTTATTTTAGGTCAACTCTAACTCTTTCAAAACTATCCTGTTTCAAGACCTCAAGTATTTTTTACAAGGGCATTGAAATTTACAGATGATCAAATGTTAATATCTCTTGATCAAAGAAGTCTGCCTTTGCACAAATTGTCACTGTTTACCTTCAAGATGATGAGTTGGGACACCCAGTTTTAAAGAAATATTAGCCAGATTTCTTGTGCACTATTCTGCTAAAACTACTCCAGTTCCAATCCTTCTTCTTCACTTGGTGGAAATGACGGCCTTCAGCTCTTATTCTTCCTGTGCAATTTGTAGAGTTGCCACTTTTCCAGTATGCTTTTCTGGTTCTGTTTTTGTGTTTTGTTAAAACAATTGTCTGCTCCTATCTCTCCTCTGATTTAAAGGAGATTTTTTTTTAATGGCTATCGAAATGGTCTATTTTCATCAGACCAAAGTCTCAGAAGGTCATGGTTATAAGATATATTTTTGGACACAAAGTGTGGTAATGCTTTTTCAGTGGGGCAGGTGGGCATGTAAATGTGTTTCTGGCTGTTCAACAGAATGGGGAGCACTAGGGGACCTCTTAGTTTACTAGAGCAAATTCTCATCCTAGTCCCATGGCATATAATCAGTGTATTGAGCTCTATTTACAAGTGGTTACTTTCATTAGCTTTGTTTCTACTATAAGACTTAAAGTAGCTTTCTAAAGATTTTCTTCTAATGTCCAATCAGTGAATGTCCAGTAACCATATTCATCTCTGTCATACATTACTACCTTGCATACAACAAAATCCTTTACTCTCTTTCTTTCCTTTGATCAATCTGATAAGAAGGATGTTTGAATTTGTCTGTCCTGGATAAGATTGATCAGAACTGTGTGCAGTGCTTCCATTTATGTGGCATGCTATCTTGCAGGCTGCATAGAAGGGGCTGTAGGCATTCCTGATTCAAGCCAAACAACTTTCAAGGGAAGAAAAGCATTTATCATAGAGGGCATCCAAACAGAACTTGCGGAATGGCCTTCAGAAGAGCATGGGAATACAAGGTCCATATGACAGGTAACAGCCATACAACTTCTCCTTGAAGTCTGGTTTGGGTCTTGGCTCAATTACATGACTTAATGTCTTCTCCAAATCTTTTGTTAGTTTATTTTGGAAGAAATTGTTGACTGTTTAACTCTCATTACCCATGCTCACACCCGTATGTCTGACTCTTCCTGAATTGTATGGAACTTCTTGCGTCAAGACAGAAGTCTGTGTCAGAATTTAATCCCTTCTGGCTCCTTTTCTTCTGCCCAAACCTCTCAGTCTGTCATACGTTATAGATCTCTGCTAGAAAATAAAGTCAAGTCCATGTGACCCAGGAGTCTGGTCACAACTGAGCTTTGTAATTCCAGCCTCTAAGTTATAGAATGTGCTGGATAGGTAATAGAATGGAAATGAAGTAATATTTCAATATTTTCATGCTGCCTGCATTACAATTATGATGTTAATTAATTATCTGCCTGGCAGTTAACACCATACAGAGGCATGGTTGTGGTCGACTTCCTGCTGTTCTGCTAGCAGTGAGTAATTAACCTCTCCTCTTCCCTGGGATTCTCTACAAGATGATCAGCGTGTTGATGATATAATTATTATTAATTCAGTTTCTGTGTTTCGTTGACACTGTTAATTACTTGTCGGTAATCAGCTAATGTTTAATCTTCCTTGCTGGATAGCTTCTTGAAAGGCTGCTTGAAATGGTTTAGAGAGGCTTCCCAGCACATTCTTACTCCTCATTGCATCAAGAGTTGGATAGACCACTATTCTGAATAAATTATTGTCTTAATACTACAAAGAGTCTACTGAAATTGGGGAATTTGGAGATCAAATTATATTGCTGTTTTCACTATTCTAGGTGAGAATGTGTAAAGCTTTTGTCAATAAATCAGGGAAACAAGTGGGATCCCTTTTGGTGCCAACTTTAAAAATTGATCTCACAGAATTATCAATATCATTTAAGGAGCAAAATTTAATTTAGTGCTGTTTTTTGGTTTTCAAGGATTAGTGACTTTATTGCAAACCACTGTTCATGGCATTTTTACTTTCAGGAAAAGTAAGAAATCTCTTTCCTGAAGTTGTGCTATGTAAAACTTTCCTTATCAAAAATAGCATTAGCACATTACTCCCTTGTCCCCTGAAAGCGTTGCTTAAATGCATATGTCTTAAAATCGGATTAGAACAATCCTGTTTCCCACTTCAATGAACAGTAGAAAGTTTGAGAAAATATTTTCATAGAAGTGTTATTTTTTCAGCATGTGGTTATATCCTCCAACGTTACCAATTCATTCTACTGTAAATTCCTACAATGACGTTTCTCAGAATACCAAAAGGACATCAGATTATTAGGGTAGAACAGTAAACAATTAATTGCATTCAGTGTGCTCTTTTGTGAGACTGGAGCTACCCCTGCTTTTCTAGGTAAAATATATAGCTTAAAACCAGAATGACATGGGGAGACCAGAAGTTCTGATCTCTGACTTAAACTTCTTTATGGGATAGAAAGGTTTTGAGAAAGAGCAGACCAAGGAAAAGCTTGAATGAAAAGAAGGTGGTATTTGGTACTGGTAAGGTCCTGGTAGTAGAATGGTTCTCAGTTTGCAATATTTTAGTTTAATAAATGGGTGAAAGTTCAGAGAACAAGAATAATGTGAGAATACATGGTCCATAAGGAAAGGGTGAATTAATGGGTGTTTTCAGTCTGAAGCAGAGAAAACTGAAGCTCTATTCATTGTAACAGTCTTATATATTCTAGGCTTCTGCAAAGAAAGAGTTCTCTCATGTCTGTATCTTTTAAAGCTGAAATGCAAAGAAATATGATAACACTGCAGCCAGAGACTAGGATTAGAAGTTAGGAAAGTGCCCAAGGGTAAGGAAAGAGAAGAGAAGCAGAACTCGGAATTGCCAAGAGTTAAACTGGCCCAAAGGAAATGGAAGCAGATGAGTTGAGAGACAGAAATGAGGATTAGGAAAAAAGAGAAAGGAGAAAAACGCTGAGCTGAGCAGAAGTCCTGCAAGTAGAGGGAGATGTGTCTGAGATGATGAGGATGCACTTCAGCAGAAAGAGTGGTGGGATGAGGAACAGTTGTGAAAGGGAATCCCATATGGGATGGGGGAAGCAACAGTGCAGTCAACAGGTAGAGCATAAAGAAGCAGTTTGGGAAACCATAAAGAAGGGACAAGAGAAGAAAGACAGTTAAATGCAAGGTAGGAATAACAACTTGATTTTATTGCAACTGGAATCGCACAGCAGAGGCTGTAAGCAGTTAAATGGAGACCCTTCCAATGCCATTTTAAAGCTGTCTAAGTCTTAATTGCTTTACTTCGCAATAATTTCATGCAAAAAGAAACCAAACGCTGATGTCTTTTGCCTGAGATTAACCTCAAGTTTTGCTTTGAACCTGGAGTTTGGGAAGTTTGGGAAACTTGAACAAAAACTCAGATGATACCCATACTTTATACCTTACTTTGGATTGAAACCTTACTTTATGCTCATGTTTTATTTGGAACCAGAGTCTTCCCTGTGTCAACTAGAAAATTTTATATGTATACCAACCCCAAACCAGCTTAAGTTCACATGAAACTGGGGACCAAGAAGTGCCATAAATCTCAGACTATGTAATCACTTTTCTTTCTGGAAGTTTCTGCTTCACTTTTAAGCTCAAACACCCAAATGATGTGTCCACTTTTGTCCTTTGCAAAGCATATGGCAAAGTCTAGTCTCACCAAGGGAATTAGCAGGATTGTGTAACACAGAGTTCTACACTTCAAGGGGAAATGGAACATTTTTTATTTCAGAAGTTTTACATAAAGGTAATACAAATGAGCATGCAGATTGTGGAATGGTTCATATTTTATGTATCTAAGCTCTGGTAATAGGTGGAAACAATATGAATTGTACTTATGTACCAAATGAAGTCTACTTGCACAGCCTGCCTTTGATGACACTTCTCATTTTGTAAGCTATATGACATGTCAATTTACTGGGTTTGTTTTGGAGACTGAGAATGCTGGATTGAAGCCTCAAGATCAAAAGGAAGGTTAAAGAAAAAGAACGCTTGATTTCTTTTTTTTTCCAAGTGTAAATACGTTAATGTACCAAAGGGTGATATCCTGTATTATCTGGAAACGGAGACTCCTGTTGTACATTCCTTTTCCAGAGAGAGGATGGTTCGGTTGTTATGGTATTTGTCTTAAATGTAGACAGTGTGGGTTTAATTCCTCATACTGCTCCAGATGTTGTGTGTGACCTTAAGAAAAGTGTCCAGGCCAAGATCTTCCACAGTACTTAGATGCCTTGTGTTTGCAGGGCTGACGTGAACTGACAAAATCTGAATTTTGAATATTTCTGTTTAATAAACTGCTTGCAAACCCCTTCATGGAGGCAATGTGCAAGGAATTAGGTCATCCACTATCCTGGGCTTCAGCTAATATTTGGATATTATTTATTCACTGCTTGCTATGAATGCTATCTAGTAAGTTGCGGTTTAGACCCCACCAGTAACTCAGCACCATGCCGCAGTTCTCTCACCACCTGCTAACCGATACCCAGCCCACTGGTATTTTATGAACATTGTTCTCAGACTAAAGCCAAAACACAGTACTGCACCAGCTACTAGGAAGGAGAAAAACAACTTACAGCTGAAACCAGGACAGTCGTAAGTCACACAGTGTATCCGTTTTCTTGTGTGATGACAAATTCCACAGTGAATAGTGAATACTGCTTTTTTAAAAATACAGTCTTGAGATGAGAGTTAAAAAAAATGGAAATCAGCCATTATCCCAAGTATTTCTGCATGTACAAAACAATTTTCCGTTCAGAATTCTAACCCAAAATTGCTAAAAGCAGGGTTACCCCAGAGTCAAAGCCACATGAACGGAGCTTTGCATCTATTCTCCTTGCTCTGCAGAAAGCAACTCAAAGTGGCACAGGTGTTTTTCTGACTGACAGTGAGAGGCAGCAGTCCACCAGGAAACAAAATCCTGGTTTTATCCAGAACAGCTTAAATCTGCCACTGCCTCAAGAAGTCCAGGGCTTTCCTTCAGATCCTTCCTTCCCAGGTTTCCTTGGAGCAAGAGATTTACTGTCAGTGATATGGAAGAAGTTGGAAGCAGTTTTGATTGCTGCACAGAGTTCATGTTAGAAGTAGCGATGGTCATTCTGAAGTTCAGAACAGTCTCTGTGCTCTTAAATTTCCAGAGCTGCACACTTTTGTGGTTGGGCCAAATTGCTGAAAGAGATGTAGCTTAACTTTGTATTCTCTTAAAACTACGTGCTTGCCCCTTCAACTGTATGAAATTATCAGGGTGCTTAACATGCAGAGAGTAAGATTTGACATTGCATTTATTCCTGCATATTGAATTCAAGCTCAGTATGATCTCTTCTGAGTTGCTGCCTGAGTATATTATTTGAATGACTGCATTCAAAGACCAATAAAATACTTTTCCTACAAACAAAGTCTAGAAATAGTTTTTACAAAATTCAGTTCCCCCTAATTAAATAAAGAACTCTCTGGGAATTCAAACCCCATATTACCTCATTCACACTATACAGTGGCAGATGGTAATAAAAGAAATGATCAGTAAAAATGTACTGAAGTTTCAGCTGAGAAGATCTGGGTATTTAAACAAATCTAGTTCTGCTATGGTTTGTGTTTTGGTAACACAAGAGGAATCTTCTACAGGCAGGAAATGACAGTTTTCAAAGGTTTTTAAAATGTCTCTTGTTCTAAAGTTATAACCTTAGGAGCGAGTCACTGAGAGTTGGTCTGTACACTTGATCCTCCCTTACTGCAGCTGGAGCCACCTTACTTCGATAGAGCCTCTGTCTTTTTCACATATAAGGTCTCTGTCACACTCTCTTCAGTCTAGTCTATACTACAGGAAGTTTGCTGCTCTATTCATGTATGTCTTTACCAATGTAGCTTACAGTGCAAATAGAAACAAGGAGAACAAGAAGTGTCCCTGTTTTGAGTATTTGAATGTTGCAAATAAAATTAAGTGGTTGAAGGGAAAAACTAGCTCAACCTTATTAGTTCTGGATACAGAGTATGGGCTTTCTACTTATGGGGGAATAAGGAGAAAAGTTAAAATTTCAGCTGAAAAGAGAAAAGTTCACCCTTGCTCCCTGCCTTTGTAGTGGTCTGGGTTGAAAGGTGCTGCAATAGAACTCCTTTGGAATGAAGATATGATGGAAAATGAGGTAAGGACCATCTTCATGTTTTTCCACATGCATCTTACCTGCACAGGGAAAAAGCAGTATGGAAGAGAAGTTCGTAATGGCTTAGATTGCTGGCTGAGGAAAACCAAGGGATGGTATTGCAATAGGACACTAGACACGTAACAGGGGAAGCTAAGTAAAAGAAGTCTTTAAAGTTGAAAAGGTTGCTATTAGGCATAATATGAGTAGAACAGAAAGGGATGACTGCCATTAGACAGCAGGTCTTCTAAAGAGCAGTGGCCAACATGAAGGGAAATCTTTTTCCCTTCATAGAACAGTCAAGTGAAGAGACAAGGTTTTGACAAGAAGTTTAGCTGGATGGAAAGCCTGAAAGGCAGTTAGATGCATGTGAAAAATAGGAAATGTTCAGATATTGCCTGAGCACCTGCCTGCAAGTGAGTGGGCTGAATCTGTGGTCTGCCCTTGTTTTTGTAGCTGATTCAATAGTGTTCATATCTATTTCCCATTTGCAAATGCAATGGGCTATCTGTGGGTAGTGGACCATGCAGGAAAACTTTCTTTTTTTAAATTTAAAGCTGATTTCATTCCCATTACAAAATAAGAAAAACAATGAAGTGTAGGGCACATTAATTATCGGCTGCAGGCATTTAAAGAGAGCTCACTGAGATTTCATCTACTGAGCTGCAAAATAGGTTAAGATTATTATCCCCATCTTGCAAGTGGGGTGTGAACCTCAAGGTCACACAGTATGTTAGTAACAGAGTCAAGTAAAAAAATATCCAGTAAGCTCTTGCTCTAACTACAAGCCACTACTGCTGCGCTCAATACAGCATATAGATCTCAAAATCTAATTCTGACGTCGCTGGTATGGTGTCAGTGCTATGAATCTATCTCATCCAAGTGTGTTTCTCTTCAGTTTTTCAATGTGGTTTGTCTAGGGAGACGAGGTGACATTTCTCCTTGTTTTGTTCCTTTTATTTCTTTTACTTCTGTCACAACCCTCTAAAACAACACTTTAGAAAATGACAGAGAAGCGGTGTTTGTTAAATGTCATGATCACAAACAATCAGAGTGATTGCATGCTACATTTATCGTACATCAATGTCTCCTGCCATCAATTGCTTCTTGAAACTACAGAAGTCCATGAAGTGAAGCGGGACTTGCCCTGGCAAAGAATTGTCCTAACAACTTTTTGCAGTCTCTTGTTTCAGCAGTAGAACTGAGCCAATTACTTAAATCCTGTATTAACAACTCTGACTTTTTAATTCAACTAAGTTGTTAGTAGTTGTTTGCAAATACTTGCCAAGCATTTTTGCCCTATCCCCTGCTTTGACAATTCATCACTGAGGTTGTCTGAGCCGTGTGATGTGATTTTCTTTCTGAGTCTACATTGGGTGTGCTGGCTTCTTTAAAAATTGAAGAATAATGAGTTCCTAACTTTGAAGACAAGATTTTACTTAATTTGCTGTTAGTTCCACTAATTAGCTGTGTCAGTCAGAATCAGTGGCAATAACAAACAGCAAATCTCCCAAATCAAAGTAAATTGCACTGCTTACTTTCACTCACAAAAATAGAAACAAATCCATCAAAATATGCCATCTGTTCAAGCCCTTTAACATAGCTGGTGTCTGTGATGCACGACTTCTGTTCATTCTGTGAAACACTCATGAGTCTGGCCAGTCCCTTCTAAGATTTCCGTTTCATTTTTAAGGCAAAAAATCAAGGAATAAATAAAATGGCATTTTAAATGCATGGTGATGCTTCTTCTTGTGGCACTTTAAATATGTGGTGATCCTTCTTCTTGTGGCATAATATACTTGTAGTCTTCATATTGCCCCACAGGCACCTGTGATTAGAGAAGCAAATGAAAAGGTTGCTCATAGTCTACGCAGCTTGATGCAATTTAGCCCCAGCTGCCTTGGATTTGAGTTCCACTTATTGTAGGCTATCTCAGTATCCAAGAGCAGTGGGGAACACGGCTGCTAGAATTGTTGGGCTGAACTTTGGCCCTGGGAAATTTCCAGTGATGGCTTCTTTCCATAGCAATGTGCTTCTGCCTGCTGGACTAGTAACATGTGCAGGGATGCACTCAATTCTAGGTGCCCAAATTTAACCGGCAGGACCTGTGTCTGGGGACAGACGAAGCAAGCTTTATTTCTCAGAGGAGCCCCCACTAGCTCCCTGCAGAGTGGGAAGCACAGTTGAACAGAGAGTTAACACACTGGGAGACAAGGTACCATCTAAGTTGTTTTTTCACATAGGACCCCACTGCCATTTCATCAGCATAGATCACAGCCTCTGCCAGTTCTCACCAGGCATTGCAACACCATGAGGTGTTGAGAAGTTTATGTGTGTTTCAACTGTGGCGATGAATTTGTATCAATGGTTCAAATCCTGCTCTTCATTGATCTGCAGTGGTTAGGTTGATTTAACTGCAGGTGCTTGTGAGAAAGATCCAGCCTGAAAAATGGAGATCTTTACACAGAAATCCAGCATTCTTTCTTACTCATGTTATAACAATCTCAGTCGCTGCATTTCTATAATTATTTTCCTAGAAAGGTCAGCACAGTAATGACTTAAACTTGAATTCTTCTACTCTCCTGTGATATATACCTTGAAAAAAGCCTTATCTTTGTATTCATATTTGTGTCCTTAATTGCAATCAATATGGTGAGAAACAATTTGATTCCTGCATATACTGCATTATCTACTATGAGAATAAACTACAGGGCAGATTATGCAAATACTGTTATATAATGACAGCAGTTACTGCAGTGTCTCCCATGGTATATATCAGTGTACTGTGGCAATTAAACAGTATAGTGAAGCCATAGCAATTACCATTCTAAATTATAATAAGCAATTCAATATACACTATAGGATAAATCATTTTGTTATAGCAGCCACTGTATATGTGCTTCGGTTTTTATTCTAAAGCCCTTATTACTTGTCTTCTGAACACTGTGCCAGATGATTTATACTGCATGCTTGTGGTTCCAATGCATATTTATTATATGACTTTTGCAAAAAATTCTCATAATGATTTTAACTGTGTTACCAGTTTGCAGCGATAACTTAAAAAAAGAAACCAATAGTGGTGTGGGAAGAAGGAGTACCCTTTGGTTTTTAATCCAAAACCCACCCAAAGCTTGACAAAACCTTCATATAATTGGAAGCTTAATAAAGCTAACTCCCCATAAATTTAGGGGATTTAATTCAGAATTAAACACATGAACTACTCAGCTAAATTCTATTCATTTTTAGAATCAGCTTTCTGTCTAGGTAGTAAACAGATTCCCTCTAAAACTTGTGCATGATTTTAATTACAGATAAGTTTCTCTTTAAAGGCCACAGCATTCATGCTCAGGTTGCTAAGCTGAATTCAATACATCTATATGTTAGAGGTACCAAGCTAATGTGTAAACAGGGAAAATATTGGAACCAATTGCTGTTAATTTGGTTTTGATCAATTTGCATTGACTGCACTTTACATGCAAATGAGAAGTGTGTTGGATTATCCCAGCTGAAAATAGCTGAGATACTGAACTCCTTTTAAAAATCAAAAAATAAAATAAATGAAACTGGAGAAACAGAAAGTGGAAAAAACCTCTGTTCGAAGTCTTGGTAAAGAGAAGCAAAGAATTAGTGAATTATATGTATCTGTTAGAACAGCTAAGTGTAAGTACAGATTTGTGGAGCTCTTGTGTTGGGAGTCAAGATGGCAAATTCTGGATACCATTTATAGTATTATTCATTTTTATGCTAATAAAAAATTTATCATTAAATTTAAAATAACTTTGAAAACTTTGCATGTACCAGGCAAATGTGGAAAATGAAGCGTAATGTAAAGACAAACAAAAAGAAAACAGAGCAAATGTGGAAGTTGCCTTTTGGTAACATCAAATCTCAATGGAAAAAAATGTTCTCTGGCTGGATATCAGGCCAAAGGTAGGTGCTCCTCTTTAACTTCCTTCGTGTCCATAGTTTCACTGAGGTAGATAAAATGTTTTGCATTCATGACATTGCAGAAGAATAGGATGAATGGACTGCAGTTGTAAGTCAGTGATGCATTTGATCCCGTCTCTTGTAACAGTACCACAAAAATCATTCTGTGCGACTTACAAAGAATGATGTGGATAGAGAAGTATCTGTTGGAGCATAAAGGACAGTGACAATGAACGTATGTAACATTGCTGGCAATAGTGTAGTTGAGCACTGTGGCATTCAGCACATGACATAGGTCCTTTCTGGGGAAGCCTTTAAGCTTCTGTTTGCCTTGTAGGGAGCTGTTTGCATCCTATCAACTTCACCAGCACTTAAACATACATGAAGACACTTACATGAACAGGAATGCTTTCTTGAGTACTAATTTTGCCTTTAATGACCCAGAAATGGAAGTAACCTAAGTTATGAGGAGTTGTGAAAGTCAGAAAGGACATAGGTGCTCTTACAGGAGGCACTAAAACATGACAGGAAATTAGACAGATGCAGTCTTGAAAAATGTATAATAGGACACTAATCCAGAAGGAAAATCTCCGAAGCAGATATCGAATAATAAGAAGAAAGTTGGAAAGCAATAATCACCCTGAAGTATGCCCAGGATTGTAGCTTTTAACATATTAGACATAAATAAGTAATGTTCCTAGAAGCATGTGGGTTTCAACGTGGTATTTCAGTTCATGATGAAATAGGGGAGTTCCACTTGGAAACCTGTGAAAACACTCAGCCATTGGTGATATGAGAAAGGTGGTACTTTGTATGGCTCAGTCTACAGCTTCAGCATTATCCTCCTATAAAGCAGGAAGTTTGCTTGGGAATGTGAATACTTATCCATAACTAATAAACAACTGGTTCAACTAGTAAGTGTGCAAAATTCATATATTCACTGTGTTTCAGTTACTATTGCTAACTTGCAAAATACCACCCATCCACCTGAATAGATGAGAGAAGTGTAAAAAGGATGTGGCCTCTGGTTACACCCCTACCCTTCTTTTCAATAGTTCCAGATGTGAGCAAAGACTCAGTTATGAGACTAACATGAGATTATCTTGAATTTGCCAACAGATGTCCAAATCTGTTCCAAATATTCTTTAAACACTTGGTTAAAAAAGTTTAGAGAACTTATCTATTAAGTTATTTTTTGTCCTCTTTCTGTTGTTGGATTAAAAGTCCTACTGGATTTTTGCTTTCTTTATATTGTCTGGCTGACTGCAGGCTCATGAGCTTCTGGCTGTTTTATTTGGGCTTGTATTCAGGTGGCATATGCCAATGAAAATTGTATTGAAAGCTCTGGGTGCTAAATTCCATTTAGCCAGAAAATAGGCATAGTTCAAACAATGCAAGCTGCAGGACTGGATCATAGCTCTGTGTGTGTCAACTCTGATATACAGTTTCTATCTCTGCATGAGACAAAGAATTCATCTCTGTCACCTTGACCACTCTGCTAAGACTGCTAGCAAGGCAACTGTTGAGTTTGCGCTATGATGCAGGTTTCTGTCCACTGACCTAGACTGTAACCCTCAAAATTCACAGGCAGATCTATTAAGACTTCTCCTGGGACACATATGACAGAGTAGTAATTCTTTTTTATGATTGCAATACTGAGCACTTCCAGAATTGCTTTGAAGTTTGAGGCAAAATTACCAGTAACTGGGGCATAGGAGTACTTGCATAAGTTCAAAAGAACGTTTCCACGAGACACCTAGACCTTACTTGATGGGTCTACACAGCATCTCACTGGGCTCTGGAGACTTCCTTAAATCTCTTCCAGACACCTCATTGTGCTGAATTTCTTGGGTATAAATGTTCTCTTCTGTCTTGTAGGTTTCTATAGGCTCACAAAATAGAGGATAAGAAGCAAAAGGCCTCTCTGGTTGGACCCCAATTTATTTCATTGCTCTGGGAGAAGGGTGGCTGTCCACACAGGTAATGATGGGTAATCATTGTGTTCAATAACTTTCTGAGACTCAGCTGCCAGAGAGGGGTCTGACTTTGGCGTGTAAGTCATAGCTAAATGCTATCATGCAATATGAGCTTTCTTACAACATAAAAAGATGCCCCACTCATTCTGGAGCCTATTTAAGATATAATTCACCATATCTTCTTTTCCAAGAAAGATATTATGGTAGTAACGTTGAAAAATCTATGATGATGTAGCCCAGAATTTAAAATCTTTATAAGTAGTTTCTGTGAGATATCCTGCTACATGGACCTGCAGACTCCTTTGGAAATGTGTCCCAACACAGGCAATTTGTGACATTTGTGCCATGTCATGGAGACTGGCTCTTTAAGCTTGCTGAGCTAGCTGTCTCTTTGTTAGACGACCTCTTTGGTCCAATTGGTGCCTGGCCTACTTTGTGAGATCTGGAGAAGCTATTAACTGATCCTTCTTCAACTGGATTTATTTGGGAAGATAATTTCTGGGCTGGCAAATAAATCCTTTCTGTCTCTTAAGATAGCCTCTCCTTCCCTCGGAGGTGCTCTCAGTTGCTCTTTTTTGTGAGACCATAACTTTGGAATCTCTAGTCATAGCATGGCTTTTACTTTGCTGGACTTTTTTATTTTCAATCTCAAGCTTTTAACCTCAGTAGCAGATATTAATGGTAATAGCAATCTTGGTTCTTTTTAATTTTTTCTAATTGCCAATGGCTTTTCTTTCTCTGCTTATGTCATCCTTTCTTATCAGATGCTGGTTCATGCACTTGCATCCAGATTAAACATAATAAAAAGTTCCACTTGCTTTTTAGGTGATAGTCTGCCTCGCCTTCTACTTCAACAATGATTAATTGATCTAGTGGTCAGTCACGTCTTGTCAAGCCGAGTTCACACCATTGGTACTTGGTAAATACATGCAAGAAATGTGGATTATGAATGCATGTAACACATTTGTGGTGTTTGCCATAGGATGTGCTACTCCAGATTCTGCTTTTTAGTGGATTCTGGCCTTCAGCCCTCAGTGTTTACTCTGCCTGAGATCCCACGGATTTTAGCATTTTGGATTCCTCACCCAAACTGCTGGTCCTAGAACGCTTCAGTCTGGACTAAGCAATATCATTTGGTGGAGAAATGTCTCAGTTTGCCTTTTTTTTTCTTTTTTTCTTCTATTTTTCTTATATTCTGTCACAGAGATTTAATTCTAATTTGCTGCACAGCTATTAAAAACAGAACCAGGAGCTGAATCAGCAATTGCTAGCTCCCTCTCATTTTCTACCATTTCCTGCTTACAGATGCAGTGTGTTGGCCCAACACTTTTCCCCCCCAAAGGCTCATCTTTGTCCACTGTTATTGTTCCATTATCATTGCTCGAGGTTTTTTAGTTGACTTTGCTATTTTTGGGTGTAGTTTTTCTTTACACACAAACCTTCTTACAGTGACTGTAGTTTAAAGATGGGATTATTTATTCTTATTTTATTTCTAGGTGGGCTGGGGAGCAGGTTGTCTTATATTGCCAATGTCATTTAAAATAGCATTAGTAGAAAGCAGAATAAGGTCCTTTAATTTTTAGTGACATTTATTATATTTTTGAATACATTATACCATGGGTGAAACTCCTGGTCCATTAATAGAATGTCTTGTTATTTCTTCTCCTGTCCCATAAAAGTTTACCTATAATAATTTTGTAAACCTAACTACCAAATATAGGTGCCAGGGCTTGAAGATCTTTTCCATGGTTTTTTTAAAGTGTATCTATTGTAAGCATATGATTTTTCACCAGTAAATGAAAATGCCAGGAACTTACTATACGTTACTGCAGCTTTACCCGTAATAACTTTAAATCCCATTATGATCGTCTCATTTTACAGCATGCTTTGGTCCTAAGATCAACATATCAAGAGAATAACATGCCAGTTACTGTCCTTGGACATGATTTCAGAGCAAATACAGCAGCCTTACACACAAGAGAAAAGGCAGCAAAGAATGACTGTTCAAGCACTGGGTCATCCACTGGACTCCCTGGCTTTCTGTGCAATGTGAAAAATAAGAAATTCAAATATATTTACACTGAAATATTTTTGCAATGCTTTACCTGCGGTTGCACCAGGGAAGAAGAGGAAAAAGAGGAAAAAAAAGAAGAAGAAGAAGAGACACACAAAGAACTTGCTCCAGGACCTGGACTTGCTTCAGCATGCTCCTGGGTTTATACAAAGCAGTAGCCCCTCCACAAGAATTCAAGCCTGTGCATGAGAATCTCTTCCAACATTAAAGACAGTGTAAAATGCAGATAAAGACAGCAACAAGCCATAGAGGTATGGAAGATCACTTATCATATTTATTCTCCATAAGTCTGTTAGATTTTTACGTCTTATGGCTTTGACTCTTTCTTCATCCTTTAAGATTCTGAGCTGATAAAGAAGTGAATTCCAGTACTATGCAAAAGTCCTGCTTGAATTTCAGACTCCCTAAAATGCAAACCTCTAGATATGTATCTACTGTTGTTTCAAAGTGAAATGCACTCAAACCACTCTGAACTCTTCAATACGTAAGGATTTATCTGCTCCATGAATTGACCGCTTAGCTTCCTTATGTAAAAAACACATTGTGGAGTAGGGTTTTTGGACTGTTTTAATAGGCAGAATCAGCATAGCATCCTGAAGGGCTGCTCTGAAGCACCAGGATAGTTTTTAATGTAAAAAATTAACATTGGCAAAAGTGGGAAAAAAGTTTACTGGAATGAACTTGAATCTCTAGTGCCTCTTTGAGGGTTATCAGTGAAGTAGGCTTGTTTGCTTGTGTTTTAATGCTGATTCCAAACCTCAAGTTGGTTCAGGAAATTGACATGAATAAGTAATTCATAATCTTATTTAACTTGTTTGATTCTGTGCAGACTGGGCATAACTACGCAGCTGGTGAAAAAGTGTCTGAATCAGAAACCCAGAAAACTTATAAAAAGAAAAGAGAATGCAATGGCTAGGATAAATCTGGGCAAAGCAGCTTCTTTCTCCAAGCTTCAAACTGTTAGCTTTTAGATTCATTCTAATCAGAAATCAAGGTTTCATTTGTATTTCCATATATAGACTTTGTAAAAATAAATGCTTAAATCCTTGAAGCAGATCAAAATGTTTTGGAGTTTGGGAGCTTTTTCTCTCTCAATTTACAATGGCAGCAGATATTTTAACATTTAAAAACCCTCTTGCAGCATCAGCAGTTCAAACCTTCCAGCACTGCATGTATGAAAGTGAAATGATCAGTAAAGCTAAAGCTGATAGTATGAGTGTTTTTTCTTTGCCAAAGCTGAGGGATTTGCATGAAGTGGTAGGAAGATGTGAAAGAATACAATGCTGTATATTCACTTTTTGTAATTTAAAATTAGTCAAATACTCTTATCTCTCTTAAAATAAAACTAACAGAATATAGTGTCTTTAAGAGTTTATACCCAGTTATTTGGAATATCTTAAAGTCTGTGGTCCAGAATAAAGGAATCCAGCTTTACTTTCTTGGGTGGTCTACAGAACACCAGCCACTCTAAGCTTGTGACCAGCTTTGGTTGTGGCTTCTGAAATAAGTCATTCCTTCCACACTGCAGGCCAGCATCTGGTACAGAAGGGTTGTTTTTATTTCAAGAACTGTCTGTTTGAAACTTTTTGGGTTGGCTTTGTTACTCCAGCACAGATTTATTTACATTAAAATCTCAGTGACATAATAGGGAGTATTGCTACAGTGACAGCTGTATGAGATATTTAAAGTGAAAGGCAAAGTCAGCGCCTTGGTGGGACTTATCAGGTGAGATGTTTGACTGCAAATTGAAAATATAGACTGTGTATACAGAGATAGTCTTTCTCAAAACACTTCAGAGTAAATATTCTCTTGTGTTCAACCCTGTGAAATGTGCTGTTCCTAAAGGTTCAAACATGAATCTGGAAAGAGATCAGGAAAGGCAATTTTAGACAGATCGTTGTGGCTGAAACTAGATGAGCACAGGTTTCTGAATGAAGGTCACTGTTGTAGTTTTCTTAGCAGCAGGGGACACCTGTCAAGGAGAGGCATCTGTGGAGGAAAACATTCCAATCTGAGACAAATACTTAAACATCCATTGCTTAAGAAGTCTTAGGATGGAAGGAGCTGCCCCCCCAAAGTGCCATCCCTGCTCTTTGCCATAGAGCAAAATTCCAAATTAGTCTAGATTAGACACTTGATGGACAGATAACTAGTGTTAGTGGGATGGGCAGACTATGTAACTGGAGCAGTTAGTCTGCCAACAGACACAAATAGTACACAGCATACAAAGGGTAATAAGAAATTTACTTTTGCGTGTCTACATTTGTGAATGTGGGAAAGACAGTGCATCATATTCTTTGATGAAAGAACAGGCACTGAAAAAAAAATTGATGTTATCTTGTCTCTGAATCTTCCAGAGTTTCGTCTTTGAAGCTGACACTTCAGCTCATTGCTGCTAAGGATGATGTGTACAAAATAGTCCCTACCTCAATGTATCTGTCTCATTTCATTGCTCATCTGCTCAGGAACATGTGCTGAACCTGGACAGCAAAATGACCCACAATTTATACTGCATCTGTTTTGGCTTCCCAGAGGAACTAGCTTTAGCATTTCACAAAATCAGCGTAGCAGCTTGTTGCATGAAGCAGAAACACTGAGATCAATTTTAGAATGTAATGATGAGGTCTAATGTTCTCAAAATACCATTAAATGCCTATTTTCTCCTAATATACTAGGAAAAATGTAGACTTGAATGCTGTTGTTAGTTTATGTGGTGAAACTGATAACCATAATCCACTGAAGGATATGTCCATGCCAAATCCTTTTGTAGGGAGTTTTTCCCTTTCTTTTCCAATTACACATTTTCACTCTTCTAATACATTAAGAAAAGCTTGGATTCCTTAATAGGGGTCTGCACCACATGTGGTCTTGACAGAGCTAAGAACAACAATTGCTATGTTTTTAAAATGGTATGGTTTGTAAATTGTTAGATTAACCCCATTTTAATATAATATTTTTTGCAAGTATTGGTTTGATAGTTCACAATAACCTGTAAATGTTAAATTAAGCCCAGCTATTTGGTTCTGTCCTGGCATAATTTCACAAAGTATAAAACCATTTTTATAGCAGCATGGGGTTAATACACTGAATATCTTTCCATGTAGAGCCAGAAAAACGTAAGTCAAGAAAGAAGTCTGTGGAGATTTTTGAAATGGAATAAGCTTATAAGTAAAATTTCATGCTGAGCAATTTGAGCTGTATTTTTCAGCGGCATGCAGTAGTTGTAAATGAAACTTGTTTTCAAGTTCTATGTGATATAGAATCATATCATTATAGAATGGTTTGGGTTGGAAAAGTCCTTAAAGATCATCAATCGATCCAACACCTCTGCCACAGGCAGGGACACCTTCCACTAGACCAGGTTGCTCCAAGCCCCGTCCAGCCTGGCCTTGAACATTGCCAGGGATGGAGTTATTTTGAATAGTTTATTGTTCTTATCACAACACACAGTTGGTGCATTCTCACATGTACATGCAGATGTGAATAACTGCACATGGACATACACCATTATGTCACCTCACATATACTTCATCCCCTGCAGCAAGAAAATGAAATTGAAAAGAAAAAGCCCTTTACCCTGGAAAGCAGTGCCATTGTGAACGGACTTCAGGAACTTTTGGTATTCTTGATGTGGACCAATCTTTTTGCTTTTGTCTTCTCTTCAGAATTATTTTCCTGCGTGGACACAGGATTAACGACCCTCTGGAAACAGCTTTTGTTGGCATCCCTCAGGCATCTTTTTGCTTCTTAAATATTTAGTTCTGACTTATATTTCAGGAAAACCTTACAGGTAAGAATAATCCATGAGTGTTTTTATGCAATCAGGGCCAGTTTCTTTGTATCCTATGAATGTGGCAGAGTTAATTTTTCAGTTGAGTAATTCATCGATGTATCTCACAGCTACCATCCTCTCCACGTACTCAGCCATATCTGTAGGTAGCAAAGGTCCTATTCAAACTTCAGAAAATACATTGTACCTCCTGTAGCATTATTTTTATTGGCACTGCGTACATGCAACTTTAGTCTTGCTTTTCAGTCCTTTGGCCCATGTATGCAGAAGCAGAAAGGTAGGTCGCGCAATTACAGTGGTCCCTTCTGGTCCTTTACCTGAGGGACCCTGGACTTGATCATAACTCCTGCAGTTCTCCAGTGAGATCATACTAGTTTATCAGCTTCGTACTTAGTCAGATGTAACTTCATTGATGAATTTACTTAATACACAATTTAGCTTCTACAGTGGTATTGTTGTATTGTTTCCCTGTCTTCTAAAGCAACAGAGGCTGACTGTTGAGAACGCATGACACAAAGTGGCTGGACCTGTCCTCTAAGGTGGCATAGATCATTACATCTAATGTTTGGCTGGAGTCACTTTAGCTGAGAAATTTCCTTGTAGACCTAATTGGAAGGAATGTCTGAAGATCTGTGGTCTTTCTTTGCAGCATGGGGAATGATTTGGCCACTGGACACATCAAATTAACCCTGCTTCAGTTTTGGAGTCTTGCCTAGGTTCCTGCTTTTTGCGTGTATTCTTGGTTTTGAAGCGTAGTGACAAAAGAGTTTAACATTGTTCTGTGCTAGTTACAGGATATCTGGGTGATACTTACTTGCCAGAGAAAGTCAGGAAGTGCCGGGTGATCTAGAGATCACTTCTGTCCTGAACTTCTATGGAGTTCAGAAGAACTGAGCTTCTATGAATCTCAGTAGAAAATTGCTTGTTTTCCACAGCATGCTGACCACTTTTCAGTGAAGGATGGGGTTGTGTGCTCTGCATTTTGACTAGAACTGGATGATTTATTAACATTTTAGGTCATGTATTACATCAGCATTTGTTTGTCGTAGGGGCAGATCATGAAATGTATTTTCTCATGTTCATGTAACTTTTTTCATACACTTAGCTTAAGAATGAGTGGTGGAGGCTGTTGCACAAAATGCTAGAGGAAACTTTGATCCAGTAAACACTATGAAAATATAACTCGTTCTAAGAAACCTCTGTCATATTATCACTAATAGCCTGATCCAGTGCCAGTTCAATTAAAAATGAGGTTTTGACTGAGCAGAGGAGAGCAACAGCTGAAAGCATTGGATACTTGCCTCGACCTGATGCTTTGCTGCCCTTCCTTCTCTTTCTCCATACTGGGGCAGTAGCTGAGGACAGATTGATGAGAAAACCACATTTATTTTCTCATTGACAAATTTTAATGCTAGCCACTAATTCTGGGGCATGCTGTGTGCTAAGAATGTGGCTAGAAAGCAATCTGGGGTGGCACTGGGGGAACACGATGATTTTTTCCTTTCCATGATACAGCTCAGTGGCCTGCTCATCAGTAAATCGATTAATTGGACATATTTGAGAGTGTATTCACAAAAATGTCTAAACTGTATGATTCCCCCCACATGCACTTTTTTTCCCCCTGCAAACTGCCATCGTCAGTGATTTGGAAGTGTAGAAAATAGTGTTATAAGGGAACAGATGCGAACAAAAGGGGTGAAATTGAATGTATTAGTATTCAGCGGTCTGCTTTTGATTACCTCTGACTGGAAAATATTTGGAAGCCACCAGGGTCCCCTCAAGTGTTATGATTTCGTAAATTCAGCCCTCGTGTGTTGGGATTCAGGCTCCCTTATTGAAATTGAATTGATATTTTGTAAACTTCATTTGTGAATAATGTGATCTGACAGGGACAAATGCGAGGGAGAATTGTTTTCAAACCTTCTCCAAATGAAACTTATTATTGGGTAAGTACGGATTTCTTTGTCTCTTTTCCTTTCTTTCTATCCTGAGCGTCTTCATGGCCTGAATATGTATCAACTTTTCCAAGGTAATTGAATTGATTCAGTCATGTGTGGGCAACAGAAATGGGCAATAGAATATATTCCTGATGGGGAAAAATTGAAAAGTAGAAGGATTTCTACTCAGGTGCAGGGCTGGGAGGGTCACAGTTGCTATCAGAGGAGAGAGACATGAAGGAGCTTCTTTCTGATTATCTCAGCTTTGACCATTCTCTCCCTCAATAATCGCTCTCTGATATAACGCCGGCTTTCCAATTTTGCTGGCCAGCACCATGCCACAGATGTGTTACATATTAATTTCCCTTTGCAGAAAATTTGCCAAGCTTTAGCTCAAATTCAGTTAGTCGGATTGATGAAAGTGGCAAAAGGATACGACATTTACTGATTCTCCCTTTTCACCTTTGATTAGCTCAACCTGTGAATTATTCTTGCCCTGTCAATGTGCCATTAAATGAGCTGGGGCCAAGGTTGCAAGTTCATACTTTCTGATGTAACCGAGAGAAAATACGTTGGGCCATGATTTGTCTGACAGAAAGCCAGGATTGTTTCAATGCTGCAGTGCCATTATTTTAACAGGTCAGTCCTTGGTGAAATAAAGAAACAAAAAGAAAAGCTCCATCTTCCTCCTCATAATCTTTACTTCTAGCCTGTATCTCTGGCACCTGCTCACTCCCAATGGTTCTGGAGTGGAAGAGCTCACTGTCTTCTCTCCAGAGAAGCTGGAAAAGTCCATCCCTCCTTCTCCTCACTGGTATTCTCAAATTAAAGGTTGCTAGTCTGTAGTGATCATATCCCATATGGATTGTTGCCACAGGCTGGAATCTATGTAGCAAACTTTTCCTATTTGCTTTCACTCTGTCACCACAATGCAGGTTTCATCTTTTCTGGAAACACCATGCTCTGGGGCTGTGTAGTCCTAAAGCATTTTTCCCTACCAGCAAAGTGCAAGAGAGAGAACTTGGTTTCCCATGCTTTCCCCTGGTACAGCACTGCTTTGACAAATCATGCCAGGTTTTGGTTGATTATTTTCACTTGATGAGAGTCTTAATTTGTTCATTGTAAAGTTTGAGGTTTTTTCAGTGGTCGAATGGAAACTTTAATGTTGTTATTACAGCTTGGTGGGAAGATTGCCAGTTTTGATTGTCAAGTTAGGCAACGTGTTTAAAAGATGTGTTCCATAATGATGTTGGGCATATATAGTGCCATCTCACAATGCCAGATGTGCTTAAGCGCATGTAACATTCGTGGCTGTGGTCCTGAGCGAAGGGGAAAGATATGGGTTAATATCTTAATATGGGTTAATATTCATTCTGTGTTAATGAATAACATTTGCCCATGTGAGTGAATAACATTGCCCATACGCTTTCCAGCAAAAAGGGCACCATAAATAGTTTAGTCTCTAGTCCATGCAGTAGGGATACTCACAATGTCCTCATGCTGTAAGGAACTCATGGAGAACACCTCAATCCAGTCATGGTTTTTGGATGCTCTCAGGATCTGAAACAATGGTGAGAACTAGTCTCAGTGTCTGCTGTCATTAACTGACCTTTCCATGATAATTCTGGGAAAGCATTATCCAACACGAGAGACATGGGCTTGTGGGCTTGGTCCCTTCTGTGCATGGCACAGTACCACTTTTACTAGAAATACTTTTTAAAAGGTTTATAGTAAAACTATTACCACTTCCTTTTCTCTAACAAATTGTGCTTCTGGGTATACTCAAAGGCACAGTTTGGAGCATATCTAACAAGAATTTTCTTACCCTTTCTTCATTGCACAGCTGCCATTTGCAAACTAGTCACTTAATGACATCTATCATAAACCTGATAATCAACATTTAAAGTATCTCCCTTTCTGAGAAAACAGCTTGTATTGAGTACTGCAGTCTTGTAGCCTCAGTCTTTCTTGTATAATATATATCAGGTTATAGCTGTTGTGTAGAAACAATTGTTGAAAGTAGAGAGCAGTGAGGAGAGGAATTGGTGTGCTGAACTCTCTGGGAAGGGCTTCCATCTGACATGCAGCAAATATTGCTCATGGCTCTTCCATAACTCAGTGAGCACAATTGGGTTTCTGTAATTTTCCACAACCAAACTGGGCTTCCCCAGGTCAATGGCCCAGATGTATAGAATCGTCAAGACAAAGCACAGAAAAAACCTCACAATAACCTGTGTGACTGAAAGTGTAATGTAGAAATAACCCTAAAAGCCATTCCTTGTAGAAAGTCACCTTTGGAAAGTACTAAAATCACTGACCATTAATAATGAGACCTACATTGCAAATTAGGTTATTTTAAACTCATCAAACAACTTCCCCAATCAAAAGAAAAAAATGATGTATGGTCATGGTCATGTTTTCTATCTTTATATAAGTTATTAATTTGTATACTTAGAAAAAAATTGAGTCTGCTCATAGGAGCACTTTATATTCTCTCAGGCTTAAAAGTGCTCTAGCTATGGCCTGCTAACTCTTATGGCCATGAAGAATGCATGTCTTGGTTATAAATGGTATCCACTTTAGTTTCATAGCTTCGAGCTGAATAAACACAGAATCACTGAATTGTACTCAATGACTCTATTTATACTGTATTTTGTTAGCATCTGACATAAATCAAGAGTGATTTGATTGACTATACCTAAAGTAGAGTTGGAATAAAATAATGAGGGCGTTTGTTAGCTGAGCTGCCAGTCTTTAGTAGTAATGACATTTAACGTAATAGGTAGCAGGTAGGTTAAAATCTGCTTCTTATTTGTTGTACATACATTTTATAAAAAGAAAGATGTAGTAAGGCTCAAGGTGCAATTTTTCACACCACCTCTCCAGATAGGAAGCTAATTAAAAACAAGGCAAAAAACTGATCATGAATGAATGCATTGGCCATTGTTTAGTGTTATACAGAACTGTACAAAAAAGATCATTAAATTCCATTCATCACTTTGGCTTTAAATTGATGCAAAAGACTTGTACTTCTGTGCATAAGGTAAAGGCTAAGTAGGAAGGGTATTAAATCAGTCTGAGGGCCTTGGGAAAGAAAATATATAACAAGAGAAATAATAAAGTGCAGGATATGATAACATTGCTGTAAGGACTGTTAGCTCATTTGTTTTAAACACGAGTCTGAAAGGGCAAGATAGAGGTAAAATGAACATTAATACTAAAATCCAGAGGGTTTGAAATTTCCAGTGGAACCATTTGGTGCCGCAGCAATAACCAAATGAGTTTTTATCATCTTCAAATTAGAAGTCTGTGTTAAAGAAGTCTGGTGATATAAATTTTAGAACTAATAGCATATAAAAGTGTAAAATGTGTACTTTAGAACTTCGTTTTTTTGGATTTTGTGTGGCTACTGATTTATTTTTTTCTAACATATTAAACTTTAAACTTCTCTTTTGAAAGCTTCTCCAAGTATCAGGTGGAACAACTGAACAGTCCATGGGCAGGTGCACCTGGATACTAATTAACTGATTTGCATAGAGCTATTTTCTACAGGCATTGTGAGGATACAATCATTATGGTCATAAAAATTGACTTCTGTTTGTTACATGCACTTCTACTGGAGTCATAAAAATTATTCTTGGCTCTCGTGTGCATGTAGCTACACAATGTTATTAACGCTGCCACTTGCACTTTGTTATAAAATACTAATTGCTTATTGACCAGGGCACAGAACTCAGGCAAAAAGTGTATCTAATACGAATAATGAAGTCTGGAAACCATCCCAGCTCATCTAACAACAAAAGTATGGTTCAAATCCTGAAAATAGGTCCTGTGACCCAGACCTGTTTCTCACATCAGAGTGTGGGTGACAGAGGGGACTGTTTGCACAGCTTCATACTCAAACAGGTTCAAGACAACCCTTGGGTAAACATGATTAGATATTAGGAAGAAATTCCTTGCTATGAGGGTGCTAAGGCGCTGGCTCGGGGTGCCCAGAGAATCTGTGGCTGCCCCATCCCTGGCAGTGCTCAAGGCCAGACTGGACAGGGCTTGGAGCAACCTGGTCTAGTGGAAGGTGTCCCTGCCCATGGCAGGGGGTTGGAACTGGATGAGCTTTAAGTTCCCTTCCAACCCAAACCATTCTCGGATCTCTCTGAGTCTCAATGTGGCCTTACAGGAAACAGACCTAGCAGGGTCAAGCAGCTGAGCAAGCTCTATTCATGTTTCTTCTGATGAACTTCTTTTTGCATTAAATACAAGGCCTGCTCTGTCCTTGCCCCCCCTTTGGATGCTGGTGCTCCAGGAGAGATCCATCAGGCGATGAGAACATGAAAGAGGGCTGGCCACAGCCCTGATGCTGCAGCTGCATGCTAGAAAACATTTATTGAAAACATTAGCCATTTGGCACAACATGTTCCATTTCAGTAAGTAAATAACTGAGTTTTGAGATGATTTAATGAGTCAGCTGCCTGAGGAAAGCCTGAGCAATGCCCAAAGATGGTTCTGACTCCATTGGAGGCAGAGATCGCTCCACCTTCAGGGAGGCAGTGGAAGGAGAGCAGCTTTGGTACCCTAAAGCTGCTTTTCATTGTGGACTGCTTTTTATTATGGCTAGGGGAAGGTGAACTGGTTACTGCCTGTCTAACCAGCCAATTTCAGCATAGTCAGCAATGGACTGAGCAACAGCACCTGACCACTGAAAATGAATAAAAACCATAGAAACCTGTTGCCGTGCTTTTCAATTCAGTGCCTGCATAACTTTGCTGTGAGTTGCTTCTCAAGCAATTTGAAAGACTTTGATGGCAGAAGTATCTAAGAGGAAGCAAACAGCTCTCAACTGAATCCTTTCACAAACACGTTTTTAATTCAACCTCCTATGACAATCTAACTTGTCATACACAGGCACTGTAATGCCTGCTTCACAGTCTCTAAGAGGTTAAAAATAGAAGTGTTACAAAGAGAGATTTACTTGGTCTATTAGATCAAGGTATCAAGGGTGATATATAGTGCTGGGGTTTTTTTTGTAGTAATATGGTAGATTCTGAAGTTTATAACTTAAATTCATTCTTTGGGATGTCCAGTTTGGTGCTAGCTCAGGAGAGTGTTTCAGAGCTGGCTATAGGGCAGGCAGTGGTATATCACCTATACAATGGTCCTAAACAGCCATGATTTCAAAAATGTATTGTAAGGTTAGAATCTATTTCGGGACCTGACTGGCACAAGTTGATTTTTGCTGGCTGAACATCCTCCTTGTTTCCTTGAAGTCACCAGAATTGGATCAGGATGTGATAGACACCAGGAAAATCTGATCCATGGAAACAATGGGAGAGACCATGAAAAGAAACTTTCTGTGTGCCGTTTTGCTTGTTTCTATCTAAACATAAGTAAATTTAGATGAGTGACCAATTGCCTTTGTGGTTATGGTGAAGCAGTTAGCAACACAACAGGGACCCTGAGAGGCTAGGTTTGAGCCCAATGAAAAACCCAGGAAATGTCTTCTTGAGTTTGAATGGGAAGGGCTCACGCTAATAACTCAGGGTTCAGGTGAGATTTTGGTCTCTGGAGACTTAGGTACGTGGTCCTTACAACTTTATTGCAGTGCTCCACCGTTCACTTTGTCTCTTTAAGGTCTAAGTTTTCACAGCAGAATTCTGATTTGGGGGTGTTGACCTCTTTTTTCTGATTTCAGCTGTATGTAGGAAGCCTGTTCTTTAGCCCAAGTTGCTGTTCTCCTAACGTGCAGCAAGATGTTTCGAGTTAGATATCCATGTCGTGTCAGCTTTTTGACTTCAGATGGACACCTAAAGTGCTGTATGAAATTCAGTGTATAACGTACCAATAGCTGCTGTTTAAAAAAATTATTCAGTTTCCTCTAAGGCAGAATTTGCCAAGCCTTGTAGAGTTACACGTGTTTAAAACACACACATTTGATTGAGAATTTGGTATCTTTCTCTTTTAGGTAGTTTTGAAAGTCTCAGCCTAAATTTTGCTTAGAATTGCTTGATATTTCCTTCAAGAAAATCTATCCATCACTGATTTATAGGATAAAATGGTTCTCAGAGCTGTGTGGTAAAATTCATCATTGATATTATGTTCTTCCGACCCGCATGCGAAGCAGTGGTCTTTCTCTTTGCTTTACTTTTTCCCGTTCTCTATTTCCCTTTTGCTGTGCATTTACCTCAGTGGTTATTACCATGGTGTTCAAGTCAATAGAATGTCCAGTGCCCTGTGTAATATAGTCCTAATTTTTTCACCCCCAGGCTTTGATTTTGATCTGGACACTTCCACCACAAGCCTGTACTTACTAATTAAAATCTTCATGTTTTTTGCACAAGGTCCCTCTTTTCCTTCCTGATGCATTCAGACACTGTGAATTGTTCCCTGAAGCCAAATCTATACTTTTTATTGTTATGTGAATATTCTGCTCATACTAGATATCACACTTTTGCTTCCTATTCAATAAATATCTATGGCATTCAGCTCAGGAGTGGGTATTAGTCTGTCGGAACACTAATTTATGATGAGAATAGTGTAATATCAATAGGTTTATGGAACAGAAATGTGTAAATATGAAGTTCAATCAGTGGCTTTTCAGTGAGTTAAATTCTAAACAAAAATCCCCTTCCAAACTTTAGTAAGTGCTGTTTTATCTCTTGTTTCAAAGCTGATCTGAAATGTGAGGTGATTTGTGAACTTAGAAGATGACTTTGAAATTTTTCCTTCTGCCTTTTGTGACAAAATATAAGCTCTCAGGTTGCTGAGGATGAGAATATATTTCAGTTACTTCATTGGGATATAGCTCAATATTAACTTTCTGGTCTGCTGTCTTACTGAACAATGCCTGTTCCACTGACAGTTCATTTAGATATTGTCATGGTGTTGGAAGCTTTAAAGGGGTTAATGAGGTATTTATTCCATTATTGTTATTGGAAATTACAGTGTCTAGAACACTTACACAAGAAGATTAAAGATAGATGCTTTAGACCACTTTCTATAGTCTGATAGGCCATTATTTTCTGGTTCATAACACAAAATAGTACTTTTCATCAAGGAGCTCATATTCTCTAGATGATTCAAAAATTCACAGACCAAAACCAATGTGAAATATTAAGTTCCTAATACTTTTTTAACCCCAAACAAGTTATAATACAAATGTTTTAATCAAACAAGGTGAAACTGTCACACACATTTCTCTCTGTGAAGTCTGACAATGAAAAAGGTGCCTTGAGAAATGGGAGTAGACCTTCCCTAGCCTAGCTCCTCCTTACATCTTAGCAGATATGGCAAAGGCTGCTGCTTATGATGGTTTGAGTTATTTTGCACAGGATTTAAAATTTTCTTGCTTCCCTAATGTTCAATGGGAAGACATCAAGTCTAGTTTTGCTATTTTAATGTCATTTCTTGAGGTGATGAGCAACCATTTCCCACTGGAAGAACAGCAGATGTTGTCCATGAGTTCTGTGGCGTGTTTGTCATGTTTGGGATCCTGTCCATGCATGTCTTACTAATAGCATGAAAGTGTCAGCTGTAGTTTTTCAGTCCTGAGAGCCCAGAAACATCTCATAGCCCTTCAGCCTGCTGGTTGTGCAAAGCAGTGATGGAACAACTAGAGATCTGTAAGGGCTTTCTTGATGGGTGAGAATTAGTAGAGCCAATCTTTACAATCTTTCATGCTCTCCTCGTATATACTGTAAAATAAATGATGCAACCAGTTTTACTGGATGACAGGTAGCTCCTGGTAACTAGATCCTGAGCACATGTCTAACAGTAGCTGAAAAGAGGCACATCTGGGGACAAGCACATCTTCATCCTTGCAGATAATCAGAAGCCATATTGACATGATACTGGGAACTTGCTCTGGGTGATCCTGTTGAATTGGTGACCCTTCTTTGAGCTGCTTGACCCAGCTTGGGGGCAGAGTATTGGACAGGATCAGCTCCAGAAGTGACTTCTAACTCAACCATGTAGTGATTCTGCAAAGTGCCCTTGAAGGCTTTCATGCTCCTTTGCACCCTTAGGTGCACAGGACTGGCAAGAGTCACACAGAAATCTCAGGGCTCCTTGCAGCTCCTTTCACAGGGCAGCATGTGTGTGTAAAGCAGATGTCTGCTCAGCTCTGTTGAAAAGCATGTGGCCCTTCTCCTGACAGTGGGATTTATTTCCTACACTATTTGTTGTGAACAGTGGCAGTGTTTAATCCCTTACTCTCTCTTTGCCTGGATACATTTAAGGGCTGCATAATCCATAATGGATGCTATCCGTACTGCATTGCCATAGGAGCAGCACCTCAGTGTTATGCAGGATATCTCTGATTGAGCTTGTAGGTTAGTATAGGACTCCTCAGTTTGGTGTCTTCATCTCTAGAGCACCCTTCCCTCTTTCCCTTAGCGGTTTCTTCTTAGATACTCACATGCAACATCCTATAGTCAATTATAAAAAAATCAACCTGTTAGAAAGAAACTTTGGTGCACCACGGATTAGAAATCGGACCTTGCTTTAGAGGGGAGATTCAGTCAGCATTTAGTTTACATGCCAAGCTTTACAGTAATCCTTGGGAAAGACAGCAAGATAACAGGCTGCAAAACAATATGGTCCAGAGCCAAGATGCGTTGGGAGATATTCATGTAGCAGAAAACAACTTCACCGTAACAGGATGCATAATCTGATGCATTCTCACAAAATAACTTTAGCATCTTTAATATTATTTCTTAAAAAGAAAGTTCAACTGAGAAAGTTTGTGCTTAAAAGCAGAAAAATACAAAAAAAAAAGGCATTTCTGGATTTGGGGGTTGGGTATTTTTTCCATTTGTGGAGACAGGTTATAAATCAGGAAAAGAAAGAAGAGTATTTATAGCTGATACACAGCTAGCAATACCATTTTCTACTGGCCAGTACATCTGCGTGACTATTTCATCTTCCATGGTAACTTAAACACAAGAAAAAAAGCCTTTACAGTTCAGGGCACTGCTGCCTGGCCAGAGATTGAGTGGGTTTGTAATAATTCATAGACCTTTCACTTTCATTTTTCTAGTGCTGAGGAATTACACTCTGCTATTAAAATGGTTATGTGAATTTCTTGCTAGAATGTATATATTCTACCTGCTCAAACAGATAGATAAAGCATCATGGAGAACAGGGGGTTCTTAATAGCAGATATTCTAAAGAATCCAGACAGCTTGAAAATGAATAGCACTGTGTTTCATTCATTGGCTGCTCTTCAGGTAGAATCCCTTAAAGTATATAGGGTAGCAGGCACTATTTATCATCCTTGGGCACTAGCCATTTGTGTTTTTCCTTTAGTGCTAATCAAGAGCAAGGCTGTCTTGTAGTGGAGCACAAATCTGAAACTTAAGTGATTGTAAGGTTGGATAAAGTGTTGAGTATTGTCTGCTAGATCTGTGTGTGAACGGCTTGAGAATGTCCCGGGTGGAGACCCTGCAGCGACAAGTGGGCCCAAGTGAGCAGTTCAGGGGAGGTTAGGATCTACCCAACTATTCACTGGTGTCAGTTTAACAGTCTTTGCCACAATTACAGTACCTGGAGTACAAGCAGCCCTGATGTGGAGAGCTTGGTAGAACTCTTTGGAAATTCCAGTGCTCCTTCCTTCCCAGGGTCAGAACTCCACCTAATGGTTTTCCTTTCTGTTTTCAGAATTTATTGATTTCCTTGCTTGCCTGGCAGGAGCCTGGAGGAGAAATTTAGTGCTTCTGCTGGGAATTTTATTCTTAATGGTAGACAGTGCGTGTCTGAGACTTCCAGCTACAAAAGAAAATGCTTCTATGAAAGATAACTGGAAGAAGTCAGGCTGGAGAGGTCCAAGGGAAGAGGCGATGTGTGTCTGTTGGTTTCCCTCCTCTATATGGGCTTTAACTGGTTTGCATGTCTGTGATTTCAGTAAATTGTAGCCCCAATACATGGGTCTCAGAAGTAAGGAGAATGTTGTACACTCAACAACCAGGAGGAATAGTCAGGATCAGATCATGCCAAAATACAGGTTGAACTTTCAGGCTATTTCCAGAAAAATATCATAGCTGTAACTCCCCAATTTAAACTCAAAGTAAAAGAAGAACCTGACAGGTAGCAGCCTGTCCCTGAGATGTTTCACTTCTCAAGTGAGACATGGAGTCAGCTAAAAGGAAATAGCAAAAAAATACATTCCTTGGTCTTTGTCTCTTTGTACTCCAGTTTCTCTGTCAGTGAGCACAGCCTTAGATTCTCAGTGCTCCATCAGGGGTTATAAGATATTGGCCTTGAACCTTCCTAAAAAAATCCCAACAGCAAAGCTTGGGGAATGTAATTCACTGATGTCCACAGTATAAACTGAGATTTGTGCATGCCAAGAACCATGCACATTCCCAATAACACTGCCATGCTCTTATTGTCGTCCTTATAAACCTTCAGACAAGTCTGCAAAATATCTGTTCATTCAGTATTTTTTTTTCTTTTTCTTTTTCCCTTAAACCCTAAACCTTGCCCTTGCATTTTGCAGACTGATAAGTGTCCTGACATTGCAGAACCTGGGGTAGATTGTATCAGCCCTTATTCTTTCCCTTGCAGGTGTAGCCTTGCAATATGTGACATGCCATTCATAATAGGAGCAGGAGTGTAAAATACAGAATATCAATCTTTTGTTAATGGATGGCAAATATAGGCCAATTTTTAAATTGATTTTGGGAGAGGGAGGGAAGAGAAGAAATGAGCATTTATTAATTTCTGCTGCTAGTAAAACTCTTCACTTCCAAATTTATTAAAGTGCCCGTCTTTGGAGCCCATGCTCAGGGTCTGTCTCAGGCCAGTGAAGCTGCACTGGTTCCCACAAGTAGTGCATCAGCCCTCTGAGTGTGCAACTTGTAAATTCCAGTGAAAAGAAGGGAGAATAAATGTTTCTCTGTGGGCTGTCAGCATAATGATATATGAGACCCATTTCTCTGTTCATGTCATCTCATGTCCATAAGGACCAGCTCTGATGAAGGTAACCTAGCTTAACAGAGTTACGCTAAGTTAAAAGTATTTTGAAAGAAAGACTGGGCTTGATTCTGACGTATTAAGCTCCTACAGATGAAGTTATCCCACCCTGTGTCTTTGCAGTTAATGTGTACAGTTGTCACTAGTTACTCTAAGGCTAGTTGCTAAATTTTACCATCATAAATCAAGAGTTACACCTTTGAGGTCAGTGATGCTAAAGGAGTCCCAGGATGCTGTAAATGAAAGAAGACCAATGAGCAGTTCAGCCTAACAGGAAAATGAATGGTGCTAGTTCAAAAATGATTTGAGTTATATTTGGGATTGATTTTATCTATGTGGTATTTAGGACGGGTCTCTAGTTAGACAGTATTGCTCTAGCTTTACTAATGTTATACAATTTGGTTATAGTTCTGTTTATCTGACTACATGCGTAACTTATGACTTAGTAATATTTCGGACTGATTTGTGTGCTGGGAAAACTTCGTATCTGCTTTATATAATAATTTCTGAATGCTTAGCCACTTTGCGTATATAATTGCTATGTTTGCAGTTGCAAATCAAACTTTGCCAATTAGGATTACTGGAAGAAATCCTTTTGGCTGCAGCACACAAATATGTGACGGAGTGGTCAATGCTGAAAGCCTGTGCAAGGGAATGCTACAGTCTGTGAGAGCTGGAAAATACTTTTATTTCCATAACATACAAAAGAAAATGCCACAATGATGTTAATCATTAAGAAAACAATTTAAGTCCTTGTTTTGTTAGAACACAGTGCTACATGTCTTGTGTAGAACAGTCAGCCATTAGTTCAGTAGGAATTAAATTCTTCATCTAGATTAAAAAGTACTATTTCTACACTGACTTTTCTCTTTCGGACAATGTAATTTGATTTAATTATTTTTTACTTTCTAGATATTTAGACACAGAACCTTTCATAACACAGTTGTACATTTGAAAAAGTTGGGTTTTACCACTGACTTAATTACTTTGTTCACTTTCTGTTGTATTTTTATTGACTAATAAATATCTGAAGAGGAAAAGTTGGTCCCTGCAGGAGCTGTGTACAGAAATGCATTCCGAAAGGCAAGAGTGGGCTCAGGCTGGATTTTGTGGTCCTTGTGAAATGATTTGCAGTTTTTGTGAAATCTTCACAATTTACACTTGAGGGCATTGATTTTTGTGAGTGCTGGGTCGTGGCCAGTTTTCCATGGCTGGCAAATCATGTGTCTCAAGAACTCAGTATTGAGCATTTTGCTTTGAAAAGACCAGCTCAAGTGCAGCCACGAGCCGTTACTCTCCTGCTCACTGTGTTGTATCATTGCTGTTTGATTGTGAATCTGGAGAGAAATTTAAGATTTCGATAAGATTACTTGAGATGTTATTTATGTCACATATTCCACACCAAACTTAACTCTGTGATTATCACAGAAGAAACAAAACTACAAAGTACCTCTCATTTCCTTAGACTTTTTCCCCAGGCCATGGCTGAAGCACATTAGTGTGATGACAGGAATTTCATGACTGTATCATTAAAAGCTCAAAACTAATGATAATGGGTATCAGGATACTTGAAGTAGTCTTTCTGGTTTTAAGAAAAAAATTGATTAAACCCATCTTTAGGCAAAATATCCATTTTAAAAAATGAATCTGAAAGCAAACTGGTCTTGATTCCTTGTGACACGAAGGAATGATGATCATTTATTTCCCTCCTACTAGTATGTAATCAAACATGAGTTATAGGATCTGTAACAAAATTATTCTGCTTTTAGCTGCTAGCATACTTCACCCCAACCAGAGCTCATAAGGCAAGCACTCTTGACCTATTTTCTTTGGTTTGCTAGGTTTTCAAGAATGAAAGACAGGAGCCAGAGTGGCTGGACCAAAAAACTCATGGAAAGCAATAGGTGATCTCAATCGGCTATGAGCAGTGGAGAATCAGCTGTGAACAACTTTAAGACACCCTAGTCTCCAAGCTATGCATGATTTATGGGGGTATCTAACCCTAAGAGCAATGTGAGCATACCACTGCAGTGATTAAATCCTATTTGAATGTTTTGTTAGGATAGTTCAGGACAAAGGGCTCCTTATTCCCTTGGGACAACATCTCACACACAGCCTTCCTCTCCTGGCTTTCTCTCTACTAATCACCCCGAAAAGCTAAATAACAGAGGTTTCTGAAAAGCCTGAAGGAGGAGTCCTAAGGCAAACTGTTAATGCCTGATCTCCCAGACACAGGGCTAATTAACTGAATCTTTGAAACATCATGATGGGGATTTTCTGCATGCAGATGTTATCAATTATCCCATGAATTCAAGAGCTGCAATTCCCGGTAATTAACACCACGTATTCATTGCAGAAGACAGGACTGTACAAGGGGAAATAGCTGCTGCAAACGTGAAATTCTCAAGTTAAATTGTACCTTTGAATAAAAGAGATCCATACATTGAGGATCAAGACAAAGAAGTGAAACATGATCTGTGTTTGATACACAGAGATAGCAAGTGATAAGGGTATAGCGAATACAGCAGCCAAATACATTACACTTCCAAACTTGCATCTGCACACTTCTGCACCCATTTGCACATGCAGTGTCATCAGACACATTTTCTGTCTTGGAGAACAAAGGCAATCACCAGTGTTATGAGCTGCCAGCTTCCCAGGTGATGGGGGAATATTGTCATGCCCATTTTGTCCTGAGTTTTAGCTTAACTTGGTGAGAGTGAGTGCCGGTACCACTGAAGGTTGCTTGAGTTGGAAATGACAAGTTAGCTGTGTCTGTGTGCTGCTAACAGCTAACACACATCCTTGGTCATGGGGCACTGGAAAGCTGAACTTATTCTGGGACAGTTTTCAGACTTAGGGAGCTTTGAGTGAAATATTTGAATGTGTGGCTAAGGCTTGGTGCCAGACTGGTTACTGAATCAGCACGAAATAGGTATTTGGATGACTATGGATTTAGGTGCTTATAGGCAACCAACTGTAAAGATTAGGCTCTGGGCTCAGACATGAAGACAAGTTACTCAGCATGGGATCTGTTGATTTTCAAAAGAGGAACAAGCTTTCTCTTCTTCACTTCTGTTATTCAGCTGAAACCTCAGGTGCAGCTAATGGACTTCCCAATGCTTGCGGCCGAAAGGAACTTTCCTGTTCAGCACTTGTAAAATGGGGTAAGAAACAAGTACTTTTTTGTTAATCTATTATGACGCAAAATTCATAAAGAGGGATTAAAAGTACAAGATGTACAAAACCTGCACTCCCAGCAACAGAATTACATTTGAGTTTCCATGAGAAACTTCAGGTTTGGTGGTGGTGGTTTTGAAAGACAGAAGAGTTGATTCGAAATTATTCTGCCAGTAGAATATTTTCTGTCCATGCAAAAAACCCTGCAAACCCTGCAAAGTGATATTAAAGGACTGATAGCACAAAGTGGTCATTCTGCGCTAACAACTGCCCTGCAGAAGTTTGGATGATCACATAGTTGTCAGTTTTGCTATTCAGAAGCATATATCTTTCAGGCAAGGTAGGCTGAACGCAAGGTAGCACGGCCTCAAGCTGCACCATGACGCCACCATGAATGATGTCTTATTACTGACCTGAACTGATTATTCAGAAAGATTCTTGTTATGTTTAAACCCCAAGACCTAACATCACTGGGCAGACAGTCAGTGTTTTAAATCTTAACAGGTGGTACAGTTTAGACCAGCCAAAAAAAAATTATCTTTGAAATATATTCTCTGTAAACTGTCACAAATTTATGATTCAATGAATCACTTTTTCCATCAGGCCCTCTTACTTGTTTTATCCTCTGTGACATTTAAATAGCACCCCGATGCAAATGCTACCTGGAACCTATAAGTTGGGTATTCTTTTGCTAGAAGTGAAGTCAGAAAATTGTTCTTCCATTTGACTTAGTATCTTAACTTCCAGATTGTGTCTTGTGCCAATTCTGCCAGTGATTAAAGCCAGCAATTTTTTCTTTGTGGCAGCTCCTAAAGGCACTATCCGCTATCTGGGATTGGATCCTTGTTGCACTGTGGACCACAGCCATATAGAGAAGACTGGAGTACTAAAAATCACAAATGTGTTTAATTCATGTTTTGAATTAGGACTCTACAGGTTTTTCTTTCATTTGCTCTTTCTCAGTTCCCTTTTCTGTATTTCTTTTTTTCTTCTACATAGAATCATAGAGTAGTTAGGATTGGACAGGACCTTAAGATACACACTTTAGGCACGCATGCAATCAGAAATGAGCAGCAGAATGCTGACAGTAATTTCTTTGCCTCTTGAGAGAGACATATTAAATATTTTTCTGGTATTTTCCTTCGTTTGTCTCTCCTTCTGCAAAGTAAATGGGAGGAAAGAGTTGGGGATTCTTCTTTTGTGTTTGTTTTTTCCCTTAAATCAGCTTGGGGCATTTTTGATGTTTATTTCTGGGCATACGGATATGGTCAGCGTACCCCTAATAAACCCCTTAGCTCTGCTTATGCGCAATTTTAGTTCCTTGCACCCTGTTAACACAGACTCTTAGTGCAGCTGGTGAGTTTTAAAATCATCTCGGAGTGCTTCACTGGACTGAGGAAATAATTAATTGAAGGCTCTCAGCACGTGCTAAGTAGCTCGCTTGAGTCTGAAGATCTGAACAATTGCTTTGTTTTTTCCTTTCCTTATCACCATTAGCCATTTTCGCTGGATAGAGATACAAAATAACTAGCCTTTACAGTGAGCCATTAAACTGTCATTTGAGCAACTGTGCATGAAGAGGCATCAGATAACGGTCAGTGCTGGAGTAGAACAGGGTTTGTGAATCATAGCTGTCTCCACTGTACTTAAATCACATTCACCACTGGAGCAGTCAAGGGTTTCATTAAAGGGAGGAGCATTCATCTAGAGAAATATATCCAAAAAATGAGAGTAAATAAAAGCCTTACATTTTTCTCTATTTCTCTTCATGTTTTATTTACCACAGTGGGGGCTTAACAAGGTAGCAAATGTAAAGAGCGGTGAGATAGCCATGCAGAAGAGGAGTCTGAAAATGAACATGGTGACATTTTAAGAGAGATGTTCCACATTGGGGCAGATTTAGGGATTCTTTTATTTACATGGCACTTAGGGGGACGGTGGAGGGGAAGCTGTGGATGTATTTCAGTAAGAAAAGTACAAAACTGACTGATAAAAACCCCTTCTACCTCTGCAACGGCGCAGTGATTTCTGTAGCAAAATTGGATTTCTCCTTTACCACTTATAAAACATGCAGATAATAATTTTATTAATGTTAATTAATTATGTGATGCTGTTTACGTGGTGCTAATTACAACACACAGAAAAATTGCAGTCTTTGCTCTCAAAGAGCTTGCAGTTTAAATAACGAAGGTCTCTGCAAGTGAACAAAACCCAGAAGGCACTACGGGGGCTTAGGGAGAGGGGAAGGGGCAAGGGCCAGGAGGCTACGGCAGCACGACCATGTGGCTTCTCCAGCGTGTCTCTGATACTCGTGATCTGAGTCTTTTAATGATGTAAAAAAAGAGGGGGTCAAAGGTATGGGGTTTGAAATGGGGCGACAGAAAAGTGTCTGCACACAGAGGGTGAGGGGCAGAGAACCTGGGTCTGAATTATATAGTGGTGAAAGTGCAAAGAGCCTGGGGTAAGGAGTAAAACAGAAATGGGCGTACAGCATGCAGGAGACCTAGGGCTGCCTGAAATCTGCGTGCTGAGTGCAAGTGTGCTTTCCTCTGTCACCTTCCTTTAGCGTTTCCTTGGCAAGGTTGCTTTTTATCCCTAGCAAAAAGCACCTTGAGCCCGTGGGAACAGACTCCTCAAAGACAGAAATCCATGAGCTGCTGCTCCTTCAGTGCAGAAATGTAGCTCTTCCTAAGAAATGTGGAGCAGAACCTTCCCTTGCTGCTGCCAGAAAAAGGAGGATAATTAATCCATCCAGTGACGACTCCTCAGCAGGTTGCTGCTGCTGGCCCAGCAGCATTGACCAGCTTTTCCTCTTTTCTAGTTGGAAGCAGTCATTGACTGCCCCTAATCTGCTTATGAGGGAAAAGAGATCCTCTCTCCTTCTTTCACAGCTGGTCATTTCACCTCCTCAGAGAACCCATCCCTGTTGCCACTGCTCTGCAAGGGGAGGGGAAGATGCTCTGCATCTCCTCTCTCCCTGTGCAAGCACAACAGGAAGTAAGATTTATCCTCCGGGCCTCACATTCAGCCCTCTGTAGTGTAATTACCAGATGCTGGGCTTTTTACAGCACTCTCGTAAATACGTATAAACTGAAGGCCAGAAATCACATCACAAGCCTCCTCTGAGCCACTTGGGCAGCGTACTTTGTTGTTGTGTGTCGTGCATAGTCATTGGTGCAAGATGGTTAGAAAATGATGCTGAATCGAGGATTGCAGGGCTTCACTCTGCTTTGCATGGCTTTGAATGAGGCAAACTCACAAGGATATTCTGGCTCTGAGGTTTAATGGCATCTCAGTCAATTTGGGTCCATGGACCTGTGAGTTTGGGGTCTGAATTCTCCACTGTCATAAAATGACTGCAATAGTTCAACTGGAACCCTGCAGCTGCAAAAATAATTTGTTTCAAATTATGTTACCTTTGTTGCTTAGTTCTGTGTCTGCATAGGACCCCCTGCCTCCAGCCAGCCTTAGTGTTCAATGTATAAACTGTATGGCCATCTTTACGGGCTTTTGCTGCGCGAGCACAGCCACACGGCTAGCTGCCTGCTTGCATACCCTATAGGCAGCAGTGCTGCAGCAGGCTGCTTCTCTTACTGCATTTTGCTCCTGAGCACATACATCTCTGTTCATGCTGTGTTTATCCTTGGCGTATGGGATGATTGGTGCGCATCACGCTGCACAGGAAGAAGCTGCAGACAGGCACAGGTCAGAGGAAGCTGTGGTGAAGGGTCTGATCTTGCAGGCAGGAGGGGTCTGGCAGCAAAGCCTGGCTGAAATCTGGGCAATGGTGCAAATGTGCTTGCAGACCCACTTACAGAATCTGGGTCTGCATCTTTGTAAGAGCAGATACCACAAGCATGGCATACTCTGTGACGGAAAACGTGGCCATGGCTGCGGTGGGCCAACAGTGCATAACTGAGCTCAGGCAGTCAGAATAGGGGGTGAGCTTCCTCTGAGCTTCGGCTTTTCTTTGAAACAAAATAAAGAGCCCTCCAAGGTCTATTTTTTATTAAAGAACTAAGGAAAGTCAAGGATACAATTTATAAGAATTAACATTCGGGGCAATGTTTTCAGTAATCTAATCAGGGAAAATGTCCATCCTATTTGGAGGTCAAACTCCCCGGATTTTGAGAACTAAACCCCTGTGGTTGCAAACTGGGCCAAAGATTTCACCCTGAAACTAAGATTCCTTGTTGCCTCATCTTCTTGCATCAGATGTTGTCAGTTAGTGTGTTTCTTTCTGTTCCAGTGCACAGCCCTGGCTCTACTCTGCAGCATTTCAGGGCTCTGACATTGTAAAATATAGGTTCAAACACGATCTTTTTCCATAGGAATGTGTTAAACAGGCCATGAAAAGCCAGCATGATCAAAAGATGTTCTACAAAGTATTGATATTTCACTGCTTCTTACCTTGAGCTTCTCCAGTAATTCACCATATCAAAAATACAATATTTGTAAGTTCTTTTTCATAACGGTCTTTATGGGTTTGGAAATTTAAACACCGCGAAGCTGAAGTTGAATTGGAAACCAAAAGTCTCTAAGCTTGTACATCTTAGGAAAAAAAATTCAATTAAGTGGGATTTTAGCTGTTTCAATAAAATTGGACTCTCCCTTTTCAAGATAAGGGTCCTATAGTGCTGCAGCAACCTTTATGTAGCAGGAATATCCACTTCTACTAAATGTATAATCCTAGCTCAGGATACAATACACACAACAGGAAATCAATGTATAGTAGAATCAATTTAAAAATATAAAATAAACTAATATATGAGTGGAAAATTGACTTCCTATGGATTAAAAGCAGCACAAATGGTAGAAAAATCTGGCTTTTTAACAGGATGAGGTGGGTGGTAATAATAATGCAACTGATTAACTAGCTGGACTCAAGCTGCTGTGTGTGCACATAGATTTTTTTTTTCTCCTTTGGTAAAAGGATCCACAGAGGAAATAATTTATTGGTGCACTTTGCTCAGTGTTTGTCATTGAAAGGATGCAAAGTGTGTACAGCACCATGAAAAAAAGGGAAAAGTAAAAGATACAGAATGTGTTATTTAAAATATCAGCACCATAAACAGTGTAGGATTACTGCAGCAATCCCATTATAGCTGTGGGGATATATAAATGTTTCCATTATGGTTATCATTGGGGAGTTTATAACTCAGCCATTGAGATTTTTATATTTTAAGGGAATTTAATGTTTGTGTAACACGCTGCACTGAGACTGAGAACTGGAAGTCTCTTACTTGCTGCCAGAACAGATCCAATCAGACACAGAGAGAAAGCAGCCCCCAGTTTGCCCAGTGTTATCCTCTATCCTGCCATCAGCAGGTCCTTCAGTATCTGATACTTCAGGTGGTTTTGGTCATTGGTACCTCCCTGGTGATTGCTCTCACGGAAAACAAAGCAGGGACAAAATAGAGACTATAAAGCTATTTAACATAAACCGTAGCCATGACTGTTAGGTTTATTCCATTTCTGACGCAGTGCAGGATGACACCATAACCCCCACATTTAGGAAAAATTACTATGTTTGATCACAGGATGGAGAAAAAGAGCAGCCATCCTTCCTGAGGCTGAGCCACTGTATCTTGGGGTCACTCCAAAGCAACAGCTGGAGCAGTGTGTGCTATTGTGTGCCCCTGGGCAATGTCTGTTGACTCTGGGCACCAAGTGTTCCTAGAATGAGATATCCAAGTTCCTTCAGGTACAAGATTGGAGCCTAACTGCAACCATACAGAATATCTATAGGCTGCCTAGTACAGTGAAACTCAACTATGAATTCTCCACATCTGACAGTTTCATTGGGGACCATTAAATCTGTACACCATCACTTGATACAGCCAGCATTAATTTTGGGTGGATGTAGCTATAGTATAGATAGCGTGACTGTACAGCTACATGGCCTCTCTCCTATCAAGTCATTGAGAATACCCAAATTAAGTGGGTCTTAGATGCACATTTAAATACATATTAGATTCATGAAGCTGCTTCATTAATGGAAATGGAAACAGAAAAGGAGAGATACAAGAATGTGTAGACTTAACTTGTCCCATTCACTGGTAAATCTCCAAAAAGTAATATTTACAGGCTGGTTGTATACAGAAAGACACAAATCTGTTGTATCCTGCAATGGATATCCATCTGAAGCAATGTCATGTCAGAAGGAGCCAACAGCTCCACATCTGAAAAAGTGATGTATCCCCCATAGCCTGGTATTCTGCCAGGAAGACAGCAGAATCCTGGCAAGGGAAAGCACAAAGGCACCCAGACAGGCTGCTGTGGGAAGCCAGACATCAGGTAAGCCTTCTAATAGAAATATAGCTGCAAGAAGCAACCCCACAGATCTTCAGGAAAAGACAGGTTGCTTTGCCCAGGAGGGTGATTTACCTAATATGCCATCTATACTTTTTGTCCTTTAAAAGACTATGTGGAGGTATAGTAATTTCATTTGAAGAAATTAAATGAATCCCATATAATATCCTCACATAGGCAGGAGGGAAGTGTTGAGGGAAAAGGCTGGCAAGGGAAGAAAGCCAGACTGAAAAGGGATGCTAAATAAGATATCAAGTGAATAGCATATAGTTTTGTCTTGGTGGATGACTTATCCTGCCTTCTTGGGATCTCCATAAAACGTATGAACACAGTTTGCATGCAGAAGTAAAGGACTTGAGCTCACCTAAAACTTGAGCTATGTCCTTGTTGGAAAATGAGACTGATGCTGAAGAACAGAGCAGAACTCCTTTTACAGATTGCATGTCCAAAAAGCAGCTGGACTCAGGTCATAAACTGGAGTGTCTCACAGCCATGGTAAGTTAATATTAAAGTCCATTACAATTCTGATTCTTACAGGAGTGGAGTTAAATAGATTATTGTTATTTTAAAATCCTGTAACAATCTGAGTTTAATTTCTCATCTCACAAAAAGGACTGGGAGCAAGGCAGAGGTAGAAGGGGGAGGGGAACACGTTACTAATCCTGGACCAAACCATTGGGATGTAGCTTTATGGATTAAAGTTAAAAGACGTATGCACATGGGAATTTGTTTTCTAGTTCTGTGATGTGGGTTTGGTCATCAAAAGATGTGTTTGTGCAGGTGAAGTCACAACACTGGGTCAGAGTAAGACCCAGCAGCATCCTGTTGTGAATAGACCTTTTCTTTCATCTTTGTGTAAGCCTCCCACTGATGTGTGTGGGAAATCTGCTGTGCGTTGAGTGAAGGGATGTTATTTTAGATTCATATCCGATATCATTTAAACTAAAACTTATTCCTCTCCACAGAATGGGTTTGGCACCTCTGAGCTAAATTCCATGTGCTGAGATCTATAGAAAGTGATAAAAAGACAGTGCACAGGTCTTGCCATCCAGAAGAGGTGTTACTGGGTAAGAGTACTTCAGGATGCTGGAATGGTTATTCTTTAGTGCTAGATTTATTCTGTTGCCTGCACAGCTTGTAACAAACAGCTACCCCTTTAAACTGATCCTGACATCAAGAAGAAAGTAGTCCAGATTTTTCTTTGTAGGATTGCAACATAAACATCCACAGCTGTCAATGACCAAGAAAGTGCCTTGCAATCTGTATTCGCTACCACTGGCAGATCATTTTGTACTCAGTAATTCCACAGCACTTTTCACTTTGCTTTATAATGGTAGAGGAATCTCTGAAAAAATAGATGCATACCTAGAGAATATATATATTTTCAATGAAGACTAAATCTGCTAAACCTTCCAATTGAGACGTGATGAAAACGCAGGTTAGTATCTTAAATAAGTCAGATAACCAAAAAAAACAGTGGAGACTTTTAACACCTTATTAGCTGCATTAAGAATTGTTACTGCAATTGATGCTACCAGGATATGCGATGTATTCATGTAATGAACTGCTTTTCAGCCACCCTGAGATGTCTCATATGTCAGTCTGGAGGCTGCGATTCTCCAAACAGATAGGAGTAATGAAGGTGTGTCTGGCACTAACTGAGCATGGAGTGCATTTTAAAAAATGAAAACAATAATCATGCTAAATAGGGCTGTTGGTTGAAGCCATTAGTATCTCTCAGGTGAGCTGTAGAAGCATTGACAGAAATAGTTTAATATATTGTCAAGGATGGTTTCTAAAGTGTTTCAAGCCTATGGGGTCTGAGACGCTTCAGAAGGCTGCCTGAGCCTTCTATCACTCTGCTGAGGTCAAGTCCTTTCTCAGAGACAGAAATTTTAGGATATGGGGATGCCAGCCAAACAGTTTTGAATGGATTGAGGTTGCTCCAGCTCCAAGGGAGCTTCTTGCACCTACATGGCTTGAACAGATCTTCCCCATCCTCCGTACACAGACTGTGCTGGCTATACTGCCTTGTGTCTTTTGTAGTCTTTATGCATGGGAAGACAGCTCTGTCTGTCTGCCATGTGATACCTTAGATGAAGGGGGAGGAAAGAGCAGAGAAAATATGTAATTACATTGCAGGGAAAACTTGGAAATATTCTTCAGTACTGAGGACAGCTTCTAGCTTCACTGAGACCTACCTCCTCCCTTCAGATCAGCAACAATTTATGCCTACATTCTCCCTGGTTTTCCACAAGAGGTGGGTAATTAAATTTATTATAGGAAAGGAACAATGTTAAGGAGCATACACTTCATTATTGCAAGGAAGGCTTGCATGAGAATTTATTTTATAGTCACACTGCTAAAAATCACTATTTCAAATGTTGATACTGAGCAGGAAAGACTGTTTTGAAGAGGCACATACATCCAAGGAAGCCTTCTCAGCCATGAGTATTAATAAAGTCTAAGCTGAGTTCTTGGCTGACAGATGACCAGCTTCTCTACATCCATTGCACTGCAACATGTTCTTGAGTCTCAATTTATCAGCAGTAAAAGTCAGCTTGCCTAAACCTTGTGTTAGGATAAGTTGCAGCATTGTATGCACAAGGGATATGGTAGCACAGCTCCAAAAAATCACAGTGCTGCACTGCAGGTGGGTTGTGTTGTGTGGCTCCCAGCCTGTTTCCCACTCCTCTAATAACTCTGAAAACACCTGATACAGTAAATATGGACCTGCACTGTGTTAGATGAGAAAAATATTGTTGTAGCAGAGCATGATGCTTCTACATCTTACTGGTAGGTACAAGGTAAAGACAGATCTTGGCAAGGAGATGCATATTTGATAGTAGAGTGTCCTGTAAGGTTTAACCATCATAGCACAAATGGTGTAATGAATGCTTTAAAGCCACATAGATCAATACCTTTCAAGCCCCAAAGAGGGCAGGGATCTGCTCCTGAAAGCCTGACTGCTGGCGTGAATGCCAGTGTCCAGGGTCCCTGTCTGGAGGAATAAGGGCAATTTAAGAAGAGCTGGAAACTGCAAAAGCAAGCAGCAGCAACAAAATAAAGAGGAGGGATCAGTGACGGATTTTTGGACAGCTAGAATAAAAAACCCATCAAATGCTTCTGAAGTGTTTGTCTGTTATAACTTCATAACATTTAAATGGCTAAATACACAGGGATTATAAATTGTGCCAGGGAATGAAATATGAATGCAAATAAGAGCTTGCTGGCCTTGTAGGAGTCTTTGAACAGGGTCTGAGATGGGACCAGCTGAATGGAAGCCCATAAACCACATTTTTAAATACAGCCCAGTCTAGAGGTTGAGTTAACACATTGTGAAAGAGTTTCTGAAGAGGAGCCAATACGCAGGTTGGTTCTCGAGTAAGTGGGAGCAGAGGAATATTACTACCGCATTTATTCCAACCTTTCTATGATTGTGCTCTATTGTATACACATTATTAGTATTTATTTGTATTGCAGTAGTCCATACCTACTGCTGTCATGCACCAGGATCCTATTTTGCTAGCCACTGTATAAGCCTATAATAAAAAAATCCTGCCTTATACAGTTGATATGCTCCCAGCAGACGATTTGTAACTGTATTGTTGCTACCAGTTCTTATAGTTCCTCAACACTTACAGGAAATTCTGTGAATAAAAGAAATGTTTCAGTACAAGCTGACATGCAGCCATGAAGATTTAGTTACCTAATTTATAAACATTTGGTAAATATGAATTAATCTTGACACGGTGGATTTTGTGCTGAATTAAATAATCGTACTTACAGTCTATAATGCACTTGGGCAATAGGTAAATTAGCCTTTCATTAAAAAATCATGATGGAAAATGCATAACCTGCAGTAATGCCTAGTTAAAGATTGCAGTTATTTGAAATAAACCCACTATGGTTAGCAAACCTGTGGAAGTTGTTTCTCAGTTTTGTTTGGGGCTTTTGGTTTTGTGTTTGTGCTTTTCTTTCAAACAGTGTTATGGATCTTCCTGCATATCGTCTCTATCATGAGATTTCCAGCTGAGAGTATTAACTAAATACCCAGGGGTTCATTGGAAATCTGAGCTAGAAAAACTGTAAACCTCCTTGCAGTCATTTGTCTCAGCACTGCCTGCTCCTCAGCAGCAGGCAAAACATTATGTGCTTTTACATCTGATTAATTTGATTAAAACATCCTTGAATTCTTCTGTCATGCAGCACAATTTAAAATTGTGAATTATCCTTCAAAACAGCCAAGTGGTGCAATTGCACATTAGCATAACAGCAAACCTTATTTACACAAGCACAAATGTTGTGTAAATTGGCCTTTAAGTGGGTTTTAAATGGCAATCACTTAGTAGGTGTTTTCAGAACTGCTAAATAAAAAAACCCCTCAAACTATCGTGCAATATTTTACAAATGAATACTTTTAATGGGCCTATTTTCAATTGAATTGACTAGGAAAACAATGAAGGCAGAAAATGACAACGGTTCTTTAATCTGGGATGCAATATAAATACTGGAACAATTTTAAATTGTTCGGCATCTTGTAGCAGAAAGCATTTGTGAAAGTCAAGTGGTTATTAAGCTTACAAACTCCCTGCTTTGCCTTTCTATCATGGGCAGCTGTAAGCTAGGGGACATACACAGTTAAAGGCAAGCTGTGCTCCTGCAGCCTATGGAGTTTAATGGTGGAGGAGATACCCACCTGCAGCCCATTGAGGACCACAGAACATGGGGATGCCCAAAGAAGGCTGTGTCTGCATGGGAATCCTGGCAGGATCTGTGGCCCCAAGAGGAAAGGAGCGCACAGTGGAGCAGGTTTGTTGCAGGACTTGTGACATACTGGGGGAACCACAATGGAGCAGAACTGCAGCCTGTGGGAAGGATGCACACTGCAGCAGTGCATGGAGGACTGTGTCCCCTGGGAGAGACCTTCGCTAAAACAGAAGAGTGTGAGGAGTCCTCCCCTGAGGAGGAAGGAATGGCAGAAACAACATGGTGAACTGACCGCTCTCCCCATTCCCCTTCTTCCTGCTTTGCTGAGGGGGAGGACATAGAGAATTCAGGAGTGAAACTGAGCCCAGAAAGAAGGGAGGGGTTGGGGGAAGGTGTTTTAAGATTTAGTTTTTATTCCTTATTATCCTACTCTGATTTGATTGGTAATAAATGAAATTAATTTTCCCTATGTCAAGTCTATTTTGCCCATGAACTCCCTGTCCTTATCTCAACCCACAAGCCTTCAGGTATATTTTCTCTCCCCTGTCCATTTGAGGAGGGGGTTGGTAGAACAGCTTTGATGGGCAACTGGTGTCCAGCCAGGGTCAACCCACTGCACATAGTAGCCTGGTTTCTTAAATACTGCGCAAAGTGGGGTCTGAAGGAAACTAGAGTAGAGTAGAGCAGGATAGTTCAGTTGGAAGGAAAATCATCTACATCCATAATAATCATCTAGTCCAATCACCCATTGAAAAGCATGTGAGAGTACAAGATGACACAAAGAAAGACAAGCTGTACTGCAAAGCTTACCGCAGCTGGGGCAAAGTAAGCAAACACCAAGTTTAAAATCATTCCTGGTGTTTAATCTGCCTTTTCATGTGAAATACTCCTGTTTTAAGGTAACTTTTCTTGCAAGAAGCTGGCTGGTCCCAAGACATGAGCCAGAGCCTTTTTCTCAGAGGAAAAACCTGCCTGTCCTGAACCTCTGCCAGAAAATGAATGCAATTACTTGTATCTGAAGCAAAAAAATGAGTTGGATCCATTTGTACTTTGAATTCTGCTGATGAAGAAAAACTTCCAAAATTACTATTAAATATCTGTTATCAAATTTAAGGAGTGAGATGATGAAACAAGAACGTTTTAACACAGAACATGTCATTTTCTCCTCTTTTTCAACCAGTAGTTATTTTGCCTGTGTACTCTGGATCAGCTTTTGGAATTATAACAAGCCTAAAACTTGCGTGAAATCAGAAACATGATTGTCTTAGGCTTCATTCTTAGCATTGTAAGAACAGGCAGCTCATATTCAGCTTTGTTATATAAAGTCTATTTAGCAGAATGACGTTTAGAGGTTTTAGGCTGTATTCAAGCAAATATTTCAACTGATTCTAAACTGCTTGGATTCAGATCCCTAGTGGTTTCTCACAGATTAAGGATTTGAATTAATCAGGCTCCAATCAGTCCCTGATAAGATTTGGTGATGTTTGTCCTATGTTTAGCGCTATGTCTTCTTTTCATTGAAAACCTTAACTTGCTCTTGTTTCTCCTTTAGTGCCATCAAGACACAAGTTAACTAATAGTTATTTAGATTCATTTAATCCTACCACATGGGCACATGCTAATTTCTGTTGTAGTGGTTTCAGACTTAACCATCCATCAGCTGATCAGTTCTCCCTCTGCTCCAAGAAGTTTTCACTTGCAATGCAAGAGCTCCTACATTATTTCAGTGCAAAGTGAACCATCGCAGACCACCTTGAGTCTAACAACGTCCTTATGGCTGTAATACTCACTTGCCCTTCATTATGCCCTAATATGCTGCTTTATGTTCATTCCGGTCTCAGCATGTCTACATTTTAAACCCAACATTTTCTTAGTGTTCAGACATATTCCCAGTGTCTAAGTTCAAAAAGGCTCACCCTTAGCAAAACAGCCTTTTTTGCATGAGAGTGGAAACCAGGTTGCTCTGAAGTAAAATAATTACTTTGTCAAATGTAAAGCGAGATGAAGGGGTAAAGTATCATAAAGATGATATTTTTACTCGCAGTTCTGGAAACAAAGGTGGGAATTGTAGGACAGCTCCAGTTTTCCTAGCGCAGGATAAAGTCAGTGCAAGTGCTGTGCAGGCGCTGTGCAGGCAACCTGCCTGAGTCTGAGCAGTCTTAACCAAGTGAGAGCCAGTTCACTGCTGATACCTTGAATTTGTATTTTGCTTTGGGAATCTGCACATCTCTAATGTGTTTTCTTAGGCTGTTAACATACTGAAGACTCCTTTAGGGTAGTGTGGGAAGGACCTCCTGGTCCAGCTTTGAAAGTGCTCTTTTTTTGGCATGTGGCTGATCTGTTAATAGAGATCTTTAACCCATGTAGTTTTGACATTTGGATAATCCAGCCTTCCACAGAATTTAACATGTTTGAGCTTGCGAGTTAATCAATTTGATTACATCATTGCAGTAACCAGAGCTCTGCTGTCACTCAAATTGCAAGAGTTTCTATGAACACAGACTATAGCATCCTCTGCGCCATACCCAACTTTGTGCAGCCAGTCTTGGGAGGAAGCTGCACAGTAACTGAAATTCTTTGCTCATTTTGAGCTGTCCATACTTTCATGCCTCAGAGCAATTTGAATTCTAGGGAATTACCCAGATTGAAACCACAGAAAGAGAAATTAGGACTCTAAAGCGCCAACTGAAAGAAGACAAAGATGACAGTAATAGCTTAATTACCAAGTGAATACAGAAAAAGGAAAAACCCTGAGTATTTTCTTGTACTACATGCAGTTCTGTTTTAAAAAGTAAATAGCTTGAAATTTGGCTGCCCTCCGTAACTTCCAGGCCAAATGTGAAGAATTTACAAATCAAAATATGACTTGTTTAAATTCAAAGGTTTTTATGCCACTGTGGAATTCAAACCCATGCTTTCAGCTATTTTTCGTATTCAAATATCTCAGTAAGGAAGATGATGCGGGCTGATGCCTGACTATTTTGCTGGTGACACAGAAAATGGACATAATACAGCTTGTTCTGCATCTTCACTGGGCTTCCCATGCTAACAGAGGTATTTGGACTGTATAATGAAACCTGTTCTCTGAATATGGGTGAATGTGAATTGGTCACAAGTGTATTCACGCTTGATGTCAGCAGTACTCCTTGCACTGTTAATCAGCAAAATAAACGTTGCACATTCTGGACCTTCTGTCATTCAAAAAAGGAGGTGGGACAATGTCTTGCCTTCCTCATACAGCCAGAGAGGATAAGGTCAGCAGTCACTCATTGCTATAAATTCAGAAAAGGAATGGCATTGGTTTTACACTGAGTTGGACTGGAGAAGACCTAAAGGCAGCAGGGACAAAAAAGAGGGCTGCGCTTCTGGTTACAGTCACACAAATATCTGATAATGCTCTAAGCAACAGAAGCAGATTCCTTTGGCTCATCAGTTTCAATGTTTGCACATACACATAGCACCCCACCTGGATGCTGCGTGCCGCAAGCTTAGCCTCCAAAGGTGAAAAGGGATCTTCTCCGCAGCATATTATAGTGAACCAGGTTATATAGTCTTTATCATAAACTATCATAAATAAATGTTCCTTCTGAAATCCTTTGGATTCACTTCTCTGACTTTTCCTACTTGAAGGCTGTTCCCAAAGCTCACACCTCTGATGGTAAATTTCTTCTAATTTTCAGCCTACATTTATTTATAGCCACTTTGGATTTCATTATTTGAATATTATTTATTCATATGCATTCGCTGTTGTGCCATCTTTATCCTTTAGCTTAAATAGATTTTCTACCTGCTGGAGAAGATGCACCTTTGATGTATTTATAGGGAGAACTATATCACATATCAGCCTTCTTTTTGCTAGGCTAAGCAAGCAAAGCTCTCTTAAAAAGAAAGGCCCCCATTTCTCAAGATATCTTCATGACTTTTCTCTGCCTCAGTTCAGTGTGAACTCATCTTTCCTGGATGTGGTTCTGGGAGCTATATTCCTTTGTTAATGTAAAGTCTGGTGCTGGGTCCACACCTCCAATATTTCCTTAGTTCTGCTTAAAAAATGTGTTGTCTGATGCTGTCTAAAATCATATTTGCTCGATCAGCAAATCCTAAGAGCTGGCATGGGCACTCACACTGTCAATCGTGCTGTGACTAATTTTCCTTCAGATTCTTTATTTTCATGCCTTGATTCCATAGAAAGCTCTTTCTTATTGTAGCAGAAATTCTTGACCACAACACTGCATTTTGGGCAGTTTCAGGCTGGTCACTCTAAGATATTCCAGACTTTTTCCATATGAACAGTTTTCCTGATTTTCTGTCACCAGCAAATTTTTACCATGTAGGCCAAGTCTGTCAATTAAATCTAAGAGCCAGCAAAGGACACATGCTTAGATGTCACAGTACCTGAACAGTTTAAGCATCCAGCCCTTGGTGCACAGTCCAACTCTTGGACAGGGCTTGTAAGTTTCTTCAGCAAGACAGGGAGGGCACAGCCACCTTAACATACAATCTCTAAAGGATCCATGCTGAATACTAAGTGCCAAGAATAAGCAGAGATTCAGTATTGCAAGTGCTTTTTTACCCAGTCTCCAAATGCCGCTGAAGATAAGGCATTTGCCTAAATGAGAGGTGCAGATGCCTACTGAGCCCACAAGTTCTTACGGTTAGATAGCTGTAAAACATGAAGTGAGACAATAGATTGCAGCGTGTGACATGGACACTCCAGGTTGTCTTCTCAGTCTTTTATCAGGCCCCTTTTGGAGCTGCCTTAATATAACAAATAAATGTGGTCTCAAGGGCAAAGCAAAAGTTCTGTCTCTACATTTATCAGGAATGAACTTTGCTCAGACTGATTTTCTGTTGACTGCAACACTACCAAGAGACCTTCTGCCAAGAGTCCTCAGCACCGTACCAGCAAGCTGACCAAACTCAATGGTCTAAAAGCATGATTAATACTACTGCTAATAACAACAACTGTAATAGCAATAATAGCTCCCTTTAAGAAGAAATCCAGTCTGATTTGCTCCATTTTTTAACTGTCTCCTCAATGCAGTCTTCTGCGCTTTTCCTTCTAATTCACTCCAGTGGAAAGATCCCCAGTTCAGTCTTCCAGCAAAGCAGCTCATCCACGCTCAAGCTCAGGTAGACAGCAATCTCACTTTACCACTGAGGTTAATCGGTCATGGCTGATGAGCTTTGTTTAATGAAGGGCCATTTGTATAGTGCCCTTTTGATAAAGGCTCTACCTTTTTGCATTCAAGAGGAGGTAAAAGGAGGAAATCAAAAGCCAGAGGAGGGGTTAACACCAAGGGGCTTGTTTATACAGTTTTGTTTTCCTGAGTAAGTACTATAAATCGAAGATTTGCTTCTGGAGGATTTATTATTCCCAACTTTACCGCATGTGCTTACTTTCTCAGACCCCAGATGTGAAAATGAGTTTCCATACAGCTGCCCAGAAACTTGCAGCAGTCTGCATTTAATCTGAGCAGCAATGCCTGCTCGGGATAGATGTATCAAAAATTAACTGGCCAGGTTGTGCTTTTCCAATCTGAACCCATCTCTAAAATTCCCAGTGCTGCTCCCCTGCTTTATCCTATGGAATGATCTGAGGTGAGAGTGTTAATCACTCATTTTTACTATGCTGTTGGTGCAGCTTTTAAATCTGAATCCTTCTTGTTTCCTGCTATGCTGAGAGCAAAATAAAAACAATGAAACCAGAAACTTTGCTTCCACTGTTCTGTACTGGCACCCAGCGCTGCTACCTGACAGACCTTTAAAGTGTCGATTCTGCATGACTAATTGATTGCTTCAGCTGGGGTTAATTAATTAATTAGTAGCAGAGCTGCATTAAAGATTGGAGGCATTCAGAACTCCCATAATGGACGTGAGCTTTATTAGTACATAAAATGAGTGTTTAAAATCCACACAGCAACTAATATGCTCTTGAGGCTTTCATTAAACAAACCTATAAAATTACTTGCTTCATTATGTATTTTAGTTACTTTCTTCACATTGTACGGTATCTCTTCACCTTTTTCTTTTGCCAGCCAGTTTTAAGTGCCTATTTGAAATCAATTTCTCTAATAATGGGCTTAATGAGCTCATCAATTAAGGCTGCCATAATGGAATGTAACTGTGTGGTTTCAGTTATCAGTTAAACTCTGGAACTAATTTCCATGCTTCATCTATCAAAAATGATTGGCTAATATTGTTTAGCTTCTGCTTTAGGACGATAGGGAGACCTCAGGCCCTTCTTCACTAATGTCCGAAGGGCTGAATTTCTTCTTGGAGAAGCAGAAAGGGAGGGAGGCGAGATGGGATGGGAAGAACAATGAGCGGAGAGATTTGGGCCCCTATCTGGATCTAGAGTAAGTGTGATCCTGTATTTCAATGCCAGCATGGTAATTAGTAGTAATGGATTACATTTTCAGACGTATTAGATAAAATGATCGTTCCACATGAAAAATCCCATTATGAGTTTCTTACCTCTCGCTCCCTCTGTCTCTCTCCTGCTTTTGCTTGCTCTCTCTGTTTTAATAACCACTGCCCTTTTCTGTGACCCCTTTAAATAATGGTATAAATGGTCAATAGACCTAAACATATAAATATTTCCTCAAAATAATGCCCTTGCATTTATAGAAGCCAAACATGAATTTTAGGAAGTGCTTTCTCTATACAGAAAAGAATAAATACCTTACCACACACAAAAATCTATGAAGCCAAGAACTCCAGAAATAAATGGAGTGTAAAATGATAATTGTTTAAAAAAACACTGTTAAAAAGCAGAAAAATGTGAAAAATCATGGTTTAATTTCTGTTCGTTTAATTAATGAATGTTAAGAACTTTTCTTTGTTCTTGCTGTTAAGATTAGATGCGTTCAGGTTAGCATGCTAAAAAACCTACTAACTGCTGGTGGGATTTTAATGGTTCTGAGATATAATTGAAACTTTCCAGGTTAGCAGTAGCCAAATTTACCTCACAATCCACATATTGACTGAAATGTTTAAATCTGTTTAGCTGTCAGAAACTTCGTGTGACCTTTGTTGCAGCTGTATGTATTCCTCTTACAGTGGCATCCACGCTCTTCCAGGCATTTTCCAGGTTTTTTTAAGGGATGAAGGCTGCATTTTAGATGGAGAAAGGCAGCCTGGAGATTGGCTGAAGGGGAGCAGCAGGGATTTTTGTGATACAGCCTCTTTAGATTCACTGTAATGGGACCAATCTCCAAGTAAGTGACTTGAAACCAAAGGCACTATGTCACGCAGAAAATAGGAATTATGTGTCAGAGCTTGGATGCTACTTATGTTTTTAAGACATGAAAGTTCAATGTTGGTGGAATATTATCCAGTAAAACTCAAAACCAGAGAGTATGCTATCCTGGAAATGTCCCGACTGAGAAAGATACCTTGAGCTTTGCTTTAGAGAGCCCATGATGAGAGTTGACTTTCAGCAGATTATAAGCCAAAGGAGGTCTGGAAGGGAGGGACAGTGGGATTTAGCAAAGGTTTTCTTCCCAAAGGCAGAGTCATTAGTATCTGGCTGTTGCTCTGCGAGTGATTTTGTAATTGTGCATTTATTTTCTGGCTCTGATCGTGCACCAGTGCTCACAGTTGACACTGCTTATGTGAACTGTGCTATTTTACCCAGTAAACTTTCTTCTCATGAATAAAATTAATGCCAGATATGCTCTTCTGTGAAATAGCAGAAGTTGTGGCAAAGGAAATCAAACTAGTTAGCAAACTTCTTTAGAAAAGTGCTGTTCAAATAGTCAAGCTATGAGCTTGACTATTAGCATATTAACAATATGAGAGTTAGCTCTCTCGTAAAGTTAGAAAGCATTTAGTTTTCCAGAAAATAGCATAATTTTTTAAGTCTTTGTTATGATGAGGTCCTTTCCAACCCTAACTATGCTTTGGTTCCATGATTTCATGTATTTTTTCAAGTTAGACTTTATAGAAAACTATAAAAACAGGGTATTGACAAGAGATTTCAAGTAAATAAACTCTAAACGTGTCCTATAGTTTTCTTGTGTATTTTTGACATTTTTCATGTTTCGAGTGTTTCTCAAGAAAAGTATAAAGAGATAATAGTGAAGGGAGAACTTAACTGAAGATTCATCTCTTCTCATCTTCAGTTTGGGATGAGAAAGCTTCAAAACCTAAAATTTCTCAATATGCTTAAAAACCAAAAAAGAAATCCTTTAGTTACATGTAATGTATCTAAGAAGGACTAAGAGAAGCTTAAGCTCAATTTTCTTTTCCAATCAGGATAATTTTAATGTCACTGATTTAATGTAGCTATAAGGCTTGTAAAGCAAATGTTATTCTAGTGCTGTAATTCATAGAATTGCAGGCAAAGAGAAGTGCCAGGGGTAGGCATGAAGTCGTACAGTTATATCCCATGCTCTGAACTCTAATTTAGCTCCTGTTTCTTTAGCAAACTCCCCTGATCATCTGGTCCTTTAAAATCTCCCTCTGCCTGAGTGAATGGGGATGTGGAGAGTGCCTGTGCCCCCACTTTGTCTGCTACAGATCTTTGATTCTTCTCTCAGGAAAATTTTATATCTCCTTGGTTTTGGATTTACTAAATAGTAAAACCTATAAGTGGGCTACCAGGGTGTGAAAGCACAATTACTCCAGTGCTACCTCCAGCAAGACTCATGTGCAACTATTTCCCTGACAAACACTACAAGAAGCCTCTGTTAGCTGTGTTTTGCCCCTTTTCCTTCCAGGACACTGGCTCATGAGCAGCATGGATAGGCAGCAGACAGCAGGAGAATGGCACAGAAGGAACCTGCAGCGGTAACAGTCTTTTTTGCAAATCAAGGACCATAGGCAGCAATGTATCCTCAAAAGCAGAGATTTTTCTTGGCAAATCCCAGTGATGTGAGAGCAGGAAGAGAACTCAGTGAACTTCAGTTGTATGCTGCTGTCATGTAAGCTTAAAGGACAAAAAAGTATAATTTTTACATTTAGTGTTAGGGTGTGCATTGGCCTTGCTTCTGCTGTACCCACCCGATGGTCTTCAGCTTTCATTTCTTTAATGGCAGAAGATGATTTGTAACCAATTGCAAAGAAGACAGGGTTTATTCTGAGCCCTTGATGGATCCCCTCTGCTCCTTCCCTTTAAAGTAATATTGCTTTCATTAGAAGGCATTCAAAACAGGGACACGTCACTGTTCACCAAGGTTTCACTCTTGGTGCTTAGATATATGCTATACCTTTGTCACAGGATAAGAGAAAGGGGAGGTGGCAGGCCTTGAAGAAATGAAAGGGCTCTAAGTAACAATAATAAGTATTTATAAAAGTCTGTCTTTAAGGGTTGAGTGGGCTCTGTGTGCCCCATTTACGCCTTTCTAATCCTGGAACAATAGCAGTGGGGTTTCTTTCGCTGCAGCACACCAGCGAGGTTAAACATTATTTCTGTAACAGCCTTTTGTTTCCAGCTCCCATGGAGAGAGGGGGGAAAAATTGAGATAAAGAAGTGTTATTAAAATTGTGACACACGGCTCTGGGAGTACGTTAAAGATAGAAGGAGCCAGGACGTCAGGAAAGAAATAATGAAATGCAAAAATCACCCAGACTGACAATTGGGAGCCTATGTAGCAGCTTAGCCTGTTGGTCCAAGGCTATTTGTCATAATCAGCAGCACTTTTCTCATTAGCAAAAAGCCATTACCAGTGGACTTTATCAGCAGCTGTGAGTTATCAAGGGGCACACAGCAATCCTAGCGTGTAGTCGTGGGGTTCAGCCGGGGTCCGACTGCTTTAATAAGCCGCCAACTCTTTCCCCAAGTTCCCAGTCAGGTGTCACTGCCATTCCTGGAGAAGCAGCCGAGTGCAGTCTATTAACCACCTCCCTCCAGTGCCTTCCGGATCCCCCAGCCCAGGGGAGAAAGCCTTTCCCCCTCTCTTTGCTTTCCCCTTCCTTCCCAACCTGCACAGAGGCCAACTGAGTTAAGTCTTTCCTACTTGCCTGGATCAGTCCTTTTCTCCTCCTCTCCTCTTTTCTGCATCTCCATGCTAGCTCTGCCCATTGCAGCTTGCTCAGTCTCCTTGCATGAATCAAGCTTTTCTTCTCCTTCTTGCTGCTTCTTCTCCATTTTCTTTGCATAGTGTACAAAGCCCTATCTCCTTCTTCCTGTTCTCTCTCCAGTGCCAGCTGGTTGGATGTGCCCTCCCAGTCCAGCACATCAACAGAACAGGCTGCATTTTGGGGAGCACCTCCAAACTTGCTCTGACCTGCCATAAGTCTTGCTGATGTAACATGGCTGTGTCTGAGCTCACAATGAGATTTTTTCTCTCTTCTCTATGTTCTGTCATCTGCCCTGTGAGATGGATGGTCCCATCATACCCTTTTAAGACTTATGTAGACATTTCTTTCCTATAAGTATTCTTCAAGGCCTTTTCCAGAGTTCATGTCCTGCCTCCAACAGATGATTAGGACAAAAAAATGCCCTTTTCCTGCCCATGCTGTGCTGTCTGCATGACAGATGGTATTGAGCAGAGTTGAGCTGAGCCTGTGCCTATGCTGGTCTGGAAGAATTGGACTTGAGCACCAGCCTGGGCGGTTTGCCTCAGCATACAGGCACCTTTGCAGGGAAGCTTGGATAGAGACATCCAGAGAGAGTAAAGAGTGCATTCAACAACCTCATGAGGTACATCCGAAGCATCCTTTTAGCCCAAGGAAGGAAAATATGATCTCCTCCCCTTGTTTTTTTTCAAATGCAAATATAAATTTTACCAGATTTTCTTTTTTTTTTCAAATTTCAAATATAATTATTTTTTTTTTAAAATATAAATAAAATTTCCCATCCCTGGAAATGTTCAAGACCAAGTTGGATGGGGCTTTGAGCAATCTGGTTTAGTGGAAAGTGTCCCTGCTCATGGCAGAAGGGGTGAAACTAGATGATCTTTAAGGTCCCTTCCAACCCAAACCATTCTGATTCTGTGCGATTCTGTGCAAATAGATGTCTTGATTTCTTAAGTTGCTGATTGGAACTCCCTTTCAACGGGAGGAAAATCAAAGCAATTCAATGCCAGCTTACTCCCAGTCTCTTCATATTCTCTGTGGCTGGAGTGGCAAATTTGCCACATTTTAAGAAAACAGCAAATAGTAGCTCACCTCACTGGGAAGTGAACATGAAGGATGGTGGTGCTCAGTGTGCTGCTCCACTGGACCCTACTGGAGTCATTGCAGGTCATGAACTGAAGGATCTGAGCAGATCCAGAATTTAATGAAGTCAGTGAAAAGACTTATTGACTTCAGGGAGCTTTGACAGAGGTGCTGATTGAGACAAAAAGAATATAGTCCTGCATAGAGCTGAAAATTATACTGGTACAAACTCCTGTGATAGAAAGAGATAAGGAAATGTGAGATTTCTAAGCTAATTTGAGGACATGTTTTCCACCCTTTGTTTAAATTCTAAGCCTTTAGAAACACCCTTAGCTGTATTAGCTTAAATTTATGCACAGCAGGCCCTAAATTATTATGATTACTGATGCTGTCAGAGGTGAGAAAACATCTTCAGAGAGCATGGCTAGCAGTAATTTCACCTTGCATTGGAATTTGCTGCATAGATACCTGCACTGGAGATGGCTTACCTGGGGAGGGGCTGGAGGGGCACTTCCAGAACATGGATTATCAAACACGATACAGGCACCTATGAATTGTACCATAAATTTACCCATTGCCCTCCTTGGGCTGTAACACAACCAGATGAATGAGTTTGTTGTTGACTTAAATTGTATAGGCAGCTCCATTCACTCAGCTGCACCTTGCCCTGCTGACTCCCACTGTTACTTCTCCTCCATCAATAGGAATAAAACCTCAGGAAAAATCTTGGACCTTGGTTAAACAAAATGCTTTTAAAATATTAATAATGATATATCAATAAAAATTTCAATAATCTTCAGACTTTGTGTGTTAAAGTTATCCCATAAAGAGGTTTTGCTGGCCCAAGGCAGTGCCATAATATTTTACTTTGAATACTTGTAAAAAGGAGATTTATAACAAGGTAGTATTTTGACACTTTCTCTTTTTTTAACCAGAACTATTGTGCCAATTGGAAACTCATTCATTACTGTCTGCATTGTGAACCAGTGTTTCAGACACACTGTAGGAGTTTTTTGCCGCCATTGTCCTATGGTACAGATGGATAAATCTCTCATTTGGTTTGGAAAAATACTGAAACCATCTAGCTTTCTGAAGCTGGATGGCAAGGTTGAAAGAGCAGATGGCTTCACACCCTCTAATTGTTATTTTCATCTTATTTAAGTTTTATTATTTTTAAGATATTGTTTGGGCAACTGTATTATGAAGCAGGAGTCTAAACAAATAACTAGGATGCCTCAGTCCAAGAAAAGGCTTGTAATCACACCATATGGCACATAGCCTCAGATGCCTGTATTGGTGGTGGGATAGAGGGGCATGGCAGTGACTGAGATGATGGGAGCAGCCCTCAGCACATGGGTGCCTGAGATGCATCAAAACCTCTGTGAGCTCCCAGGAGGAGAGTGAAGAAGATATGCAAAGAAGGACCACAACATGGCTCTAAATATATTGAAGAGGAGAATCTGCTGACAGCTTTATCCCTCAGGTAACCCACATCAAACCAGGGGCTGGGTAACTAGTGGGCTAGTAAGAAAGGGGTGCCATGGACGACAGTATCATGGATATTACTTTCCTTAGCATTACCTGTACTGACATAAGCCCTTTACTTTTTCCACTTTTTTTTTCCCCATGCTTTTGGGTTTTCTTTTTGTTTTTAACACTTACATTGCTGATAATAGGCATTTGAGCCTGTAGGTCCCTTCCAACTGAAATATTATATTCTAGCATATGCATATATCACATACATACACTCTATTACCTGCGATTACAGGGAGAAAGCAGGTTATTCATAGTTTGAAAAGTTGTCAATTTATTTACACTGCAAAGAGCCGGGTTATAAGGCTCTGAAACACAAGCGAATCAATTCTGCCTCAGCAAGGAACACTGAACGCCCATCGACTTCTACAGCAGGGGTGAGTGGTTCAGGCAGGAGGGAGAGAAATGAGCCCCCGAGTGTAAAATGCAAATTCTAGCAGGTTGTTTCCATTCAAGGCAAAATCAAGGACAAAAAAATTTTACTCTGCTTCCTATTGTGTTTTTCCTCAGTGCTTTTTGGTAAAAGCACAGAGAAGTTGACCTTAGGGCCTTTTTGTCACCTCTGCTAAATTTATGTGTTTGCTATATGAAAGAGAATGCAATGTGCTGCTTTCAGTTTCAGATGTTAAACCTCATTTGGGGCATTTTGGTTTAACATTCTCTGCCTTTCAGGTCTGTGCAATTCTATACCCCCGGATATTGTCTAATGCAGATTTTCATATCCATGAAAGTGTAAGAAGTATCTACAGAGAAAATCCTACAGTTTCAATGACATAATAAGCATTTTACTTCTGAGCTGTTTCTAAGAAAGAACCTGATTGGTACATGATGTTTATGTAAACTTGAATTCTTCACTGTAATGGAGAACAGAGAGTAAATAATCTTATTATTTATCTTGCAGATTGGCCCACTTCAAGACAGACGAATGCATCTTGTAACTGATTAGAAATGGGACTGTAATCTCAGCTGCAAGAATCAGCAAAGGAATTGTTCTCCAGAGACAGAAGCAGAGGGAAAGAACTGGAGGGGAAAATCACTCACTTTTCTTAGAATCATAGAATCATAGAGTAGTTAGGGCTGGAAAGAACCTCAAGATCATCCAGTTCCGACCCCCCTGCCATGGGCAGGGACACCTCACACTAAACCATGTCACCCAAGGCTCTGTCCA